>CM023541.1:65087404-65140496 GCA_013350335.1 Chimonanthus salicifolius | reverse complement strand
ACCTCCTTCCCTAGACTTTGTCTCTATATTTCTGGTTTTTTTTGGAAGCAATTAAAGGTTAGGAATTTTATTTTTTCTGTTTTTTCAGAAAACCAAGAAAAATAAAGTACACATGGTTGCAACATCCTACAACACCTACAACATTTGTGTTACTACGATGGACACCTTTCAATCATCTCACTGGTTCTTGTTTAGAACTTCAATTCAATAGTGTTTACTTAGTGAGCTTTAGTTGGGATAAATTGGAATAGTACAAGAATAATGATATTCAAAGAAATCCGACAAGTATGAGTTCATTTGCATACGTAGGCAATGCTTCTGGTACTCTTCCATGTACTGTCACTGGTGGTTCAACTATTGATATTTTTGTGTGTCATGGCTGTGTCGCTTTCATTTGTAGGAAGAATGCATTTCACCTTTGGATATGGGAAAGAGTGCTCAAACTAGGTATGAACTAAAATTAGTAGTTTAACTTTCTCAAACTATGTCCTTACCAACTAAAATTAGTAGTTTAACATATATTGCGATATGAACACTCTTTCCCTTATATTGTGGTAAGTTCACTCTTTCCCATATCTAAAGTAAGCACGCTCTCACTTTCTTACTGAAGTTTCCACTATACGTTGCTTCCTACTCATCCTTAATCAATAAAAAAATATACACAAATCTTATAGTATGACTGGCTTTGTCATCCATATTAACGATGAAAAGAACAAGTATCCACAAAATCCTATAGTCGACTGGCATCACAAGATTTGGTAATTAACTGTAATATCAGTGGAACTAAGATGAATTTGACTGCAATTCACCTTTTGGATGTTTTTTGACATCTAGATGGTGAGGTTCAGCTTAGTTGGTTGATTATGTTATTAGTTATTGTTTGTCCAATTTATTGTGTCCTCTTATTCTCACAGAGAGAGAGAGAGTCCTTTTATGAGGTTAAAATGTTGGAGCAAGGATACAATTATGTATTGAGGTTAGAACATGTATGATAGTGTCGCCTTTGGCATTTAAACACTTCAGTAAAGTCTATTGAATCCAATTCTTCTATTTATCGTATCGTTTAATTGCTATCTTCTTCATCTTGTAATTAAGTCTACAGCATGATGATAATTCTAGCTAGCTTATTAAATGCTTAACTGAAAACATACTGGGTATAAGGACCGATGGGTGGAGTGCACAGAACTGAAACTGACCCATATCCATCACGAGTGGCCACCTGTAACCAGTCTGCCCTGTCTTCATTGAGGTACTCAGACTTGCCGGCCTAACTTAACCCAAGCTGGTGCCATCCACAATGCTTACACAACTTTGCGCCTTTTAAGGTGTATAATTCAAATAGGGTGGGGCATTCTTAATGGCTGTGTCATCGTATTTCACAAGTTTTGTCATAGTTTTTTTTCCCCTTATTTAGTGTTAACGTGACTTGAATCCAACATCTTTAAGGTTGCACAGTAAGCATTTACAAGTTTTGCCTTGAGTTCTTGTATTGTTTTAGAGTCGATTGGTCATTTTATTGGCTTGCATATATAAGTCTGTTTTGAACTTTGTTGCATTTAAGTTAATATTCTTTCTTTCTTCTTATAGGGTGTGTTATTTGTTTTTTGCTAGGTGAAAGTCCAAACCTGGGTAGGTGATAGGGAAGGTGATGAATTTGTTGGTGTCGGTGCTCGATTTGGCACCTTAATGGCGTCGAAGGAGAAACATGCCAACCGTACTAGGCTTTCACTTTCAGACCCATCAGATTGTTGCGAGACACCCAAGAATAAGGTTTCTTTCCATCCATATTACCATTTCGGCTGCTGTAATCTCTTTTTATACCCATAGTTATTAATTGGAGAACTTGATGTGTTTTAATTAGCTAACTGGAGATGTCGTTCTGGTACATCGAGGTAATTGCAAATTTACAACCAAAGCTAGAGTTGCGCAAACTGCTGGTGCTGCAGCTGTCCTCATCATAAACAACCGTAAAGGTATGGAATTTTACGCTCTGTGTTGAACTTGCAACATCTTTCTGAGACAACTAAGAAAAAGCTGAGCATGGTGGAAGACAAAAGGATGTTTGATTTATGTAGTATAGTCCAAATAAGGCTGGACACCCATATTAAACTAATGCAAAATGTACAATGCAGAAGATATCCTTCTTGTAAAAGTGAAAATATCTTTGTCCTTCACACTCCCTTGAAGCTGATCACTCTCAATGAATAAACAGAAGCTTGGATTGAAATGAATCATACTGAGCAGTGGAGAGCCCATAAATGGAAATGTCAGAATGATGTCTGTCTTTAATTGTCTTGTTGATGTAGTGATATTCAATGTCTACATCCTTTGCATGAGCATGATAGATTGGACTTTGGGAGATTTTTCTATCATTGAGATTATCATGGTACAAGGTATAATGATGCGGGCATCTGTGGACGTGTTCAAAATTTTAATTTTGACCTGGGTGGGTATGTTAGCAATTTAGCAAGTTCGATGCTCGAGTTAGAGAGATGAAAATTTTGTTTGATCCCGGTGGGTGTGTGAGCAATTTGGTCACTTCAAGTCCAAGTTGAGCCAAGCCTGAACATCGGCTTAGCAAGTTAGACATGTTCCACATGTGCGTGGATTATCTTTGGCCGACTCATCATGAGTCAAAGCAAGGATAGTTCGGTGGAAGACAGTCCTAGACAGGTCAGGACTAGGCTTGGATCGGTGGAGAATTAGTTATCATTAGCTACTTTATTTTTATTTCATACCATATGAGTTTTGTTTTAATTAGAAGTAGTATATGAGTTTTGTTTTAATTAGAAGTAGTATGTGAATTGTATGGAGGGTTGGCTCCATAGGATAGCGTCGGTTGTTTTGTTTATATAAAGAAATCTGTAGTTTCGGCAGTCAGCCAATTATCATGAAATAGAATATGTGATTTTTTTTTTCAATGGGAAATCGTTGGAGGCAAGCACCGAGTTGCAGCTGAGTTTAGCATTGATTGCTACTGAGTCCTCACCGAGTTGAGGCTTCTTGAGGATAAACTGAAATTCCCTCGTCAGAACCAGGTAGTTCTTAACTTTCTTAAGTGTTTGGAGTTAATTGAATCAAGGTTCTGTAATTAATTAAACCCGAGACTCAGCAAGGCTGCTGATGGTTTAATTGATTGAGTCATATTGACTTGTCATTTAAAACCCGTATTCCATGTCGAGTCTGGGCGTGAGTGGGTTAGAGTTTTCTTAAACAGCGTTCCTGAATTGTTTTGAGGAAAAAAATCAGTTCTCCCAAAAAAAAAAAGATATTTGCAACTGATTTTTGTTAACTGTACCCAGATTTTATGAAACCTGAAAACCATTGGATAAATTTGTTTGCAATTAATTCAATTGAAAAGGTTACTTCAATTTCCACTTTAGTTGGACTGATTTCATGGATCGTTTTATATAGTTTGAATCTGTAGACAAAGTCTAAAGTAATTAGACCCAATTAGGTGTTGGGCTGTCTTTTAATGATATTTAAATTATTTTTGACAACCCATGCATGTGTTTTGACGTGTTGTTGTATTAGAAAAACAACTCTTTTAAAAGGGGACCTGGTTATTCCAACGTGTTTAACCTGGCTTGACACCATCTGAGGTGGTTAGAACCATAGTAACAAATACCATTCTCGGGATAATAACGGCAACTGTTAATAACGGGATATTTTCAATTTCTCGGGTTTTTAACGGGAAAATCTCGTGGAAAATATAAATATTTAAAAAATAATAAAAATAAAAATAAAAATAATTAATTCTCATCTTACACTTCTTGAGTAAAAAAAATAACATATAAATCTATAATAACATAGACAATTTACTCAATTTCCATTGATTAAAGAAGCAATAGTGATACAAACATTCAATTAACAAACTACCAAAAGCTTAATAGTGTCATTAAACTCAACAAACATGATAAATAACATCCAAAGTCAATAAAGCCATCATTATACTAAGAAATCGAAATTATGTACGCCCTCAAGCTCCTCAAGTGGAGTATCATCTTCATCATCCTCACTAGAACATTGATTTTCTTCATTTTCTTCGTTCATACCATCAAATGGATTAATATCATCAAGTGAAATGACCGTTAAGTCCTTAAATAATTTCAACTATGAATTCTTTTTTATTAGCAAATTTACTTTCACATAGACCAAATCTTGAAGTTTTCTGGATGAAGTCTATTCCTCCTTTTTGAAAGTTGCTTCAAAAACGCTCCAAGTGCGCTCACATGCTGATGCACTGCATGGTTGACTCAGGATTTTTATAGCAATGGACTTCAAATTTGGAATTGAAGTTCCACATAAGTCCCACCAAAGTCCTAAATAATTAAAAGAATTAGATACACATTACAATATACAATTAATATAAATTATAAAAAATTTAAATCAAAATTAAATTAGGAAAACAAATGAAAAGAAACTTACTAGGATGAGATGTTTGCATCATTTCATGTGACATCGTTCCTCCAAAATGTTTTGGATTTCTAGAATGATAAAGAGAACTCTCTAAATGTTTCTCTCAACTCTCCTCTTGGTGCATTTTTGTGATAACTTTATCAAGGCCATCTCTGATTTTGAATTTGTACTTATAATGTTCTCATAAAAAAACTTAGGATGTAAAAATGCAGCAACTCCACGTAAAGGACTGCAAATTTTTCTTCCAACGCTGATCTATGATGCTAAAAATTTCCATGCATTTATCTTGATCATCATGATTTGGATAGAGACTTCTAATGCTGCTATTGCACGATTAAGTCCTTCATACAAGTAACCCATTGTGGACCCATCACCATCTACCATTCTCAATATTTTAACAAGAGGTTCAACAATTTGGATTACCTTTTTTCCACCCTCCCAAAATTCGTCACCACGTAAAATGTCTGCCACGTCTTTTCCTTCACTTTTTTTACATTGTGGCATGTTTCTCTATTCAACGGAAGCAACCATCAATCTCAATGCATCTTCTTGACTCAGACAGATTGTAAACAAATGAATTGAGTTGCAAACCTTGTAGTGGCTGGCCTTTGCAACTCTCTTCGTTGGGTGTGGACTGTTAGCAAATCAAGGACATGCTGATACTGATACAAAAATTTAACAATTCTTCGAGCACTATCCATATAGGGCTTCACAAATGGCAACTTGTCAATGTCTTCCAACATTAAATCAATACAATGGGCAGCACATTGTGTCTTGAAAATATTTGGATACTTATTTTCAAGTATATCTCTGCAGATGTATAATTTGACCCATTATCTGTAACAAATTGCACCACATTTCTTGGTTCAATCTCATCAATCACAGAAGATATAAAATCGGCAATGAAAGCCCCATTTTTAATAATCCCTTGTGCACATATAGACTTGAAGAAAACTGTGCCTTGTGGACTAGCAACTAAACAATTAATATAGGGCTGATTCTTCATATCTGTCCATGTGTCGGACATAAGTGTGCATCCACTTGTCTTCCAATTCTTGCTAATATCATTTACATATGATATTGCTACATCATTCACATTTTTCAACAACTTAGTCCTTAAAGTTTCATTACTAGGAAGGACTTAAGTGGGCCCATATGCTATAGCGGCATGGATTGCTTCTCTGTATTCTTCAGACCTTAACAAATTAAAGGAGAGGTTGTTCATCACCATGCTTCTACATATCAAGTTGTCAACATGATCCTTGTCATATTTTTTAATCATGGTATCAACCAATTGTTGTCCCGAGGAAGATGGAAAGCAACCGATGATGTCAAACTTTCTCCTGTGCTAGTAGATCCAACAGACATTCCACTTCCTCTATGCCTTTTTGTTCTCTCTTTAAACGATATTGCATCCCTCGCCATTTCACAAATATTCTCCGGAACTTTCACACATTTTTACATCATGCAATGTTCTTTTTGCTAGATGGTTTCTAAAACGTGTGATACCACCACCAAAACTTCTTCACAAAATTTACACTTTAACTTATTTTCACCCAATTCCTCTCCATATTGCCATAATAGATCTTTTTGTCGAGGCATTTTCGATGAAAAATGGACACAAAGATCTAGAAAAATATGAACATAAAGTTTAGAAAATAATAAACAAACAATTGATAACACAAGAAAAAAAGGTAACATACATACCCATTGATTTAAATCATTTAGCATATAGATCCCCGATTAAATCACAAATCATATACAAGTAATATACATACCCATCGATTACATTACAAATCATACTAACGAAAAAAAGGTAACACATAGGAACACAAAAGAAAGGAAATTGACTCACAGTAAAATCAAATATTTTTATCATTTAGCTTAAAGAATGCATCACATTTTTACAATATAAAGGTTGACGCTTTATGAAGTGACTTTTGAATTGGGACTGTGTATTGTGATTTGTAAAGTGTGAAGTTTTTTCCAATTGGAAATTACGATGAGCCTACCAAACACTCCTCAGTTTGATGCAAATTGTTGTGATAGACTGATAGGTAGGTTCTCTAATAGTGAAGAAAAATACTAAAATTTTGCAAACCTTAAATCTTTGGTCTATCACAATGAAAAATGGACCAAACTGTTGGTTATTCCCATTGCATTTCTCGGACACAGCTTCAAGGGTTTAATATTTGATGTTAATGTAGTATATTCCATCAGATCATTGACCAAGATCACCAAATCAGAAGCTTCCATATGCAAGGAACCATAAGTCTTAACAAGTTGAACATGTGCCAAGTGTCTAGACTTTTCATCATTTCATTGTCTAGTGTTCTAGAGCAGGTTTGTCATTCAATTCTTTATCATCAAATAAATATTTATGAATAGTGCATAAAGAAAATTTATTTTCCTTCTTGAAGTCTGTAGCGTTTATGTTGTCTTTTGCGATATGGAGTGCATAACCACTGGCAAGGTTTGGTTCATGGCTTGCAATGTGCAAGTATAGAATGGCTTGGTAATCACTGACCTATCCCCACCCCCACCCGAACCCGAACCAAACCCAAACCACACAAAAAAATAAAAAGAAAAAAAAAAGAGAGAAAAGAGAGGGATTCCACATTTGAGAAGTCTGTATTGCACTACAAGTTTCCACGTTGAGAAGTCTAAGTTACACTTCTTCTGTACTTGCACATGTAAGGGTTGTTTGGCTATAAGAATTTCAGTGGAAATATACCTTATTCAGGGAATTTTAAGAAGTGATTTTTTGGTGGCTATTTGAAAAACTCTCCTTTTTCGAGTTTCCCTTTTAAACACTATGCTAGGATTGGGTTACCTGTGCAACTCGAGAGAGAGCTGCCGTCGGGAAGAGAGAGAGCAGCCGCCGGGGAGAGAGAGAGAGCAGGCGACAGGCGAGAGAGCAGCCGCCGGGAGAGAGAGAGAGCAGCCGCAGGCGACAGGCGAGAGAGGATCGCTAGAGCACCAAGAGAACAGCCGCCGTGGGAGAGAAGATGGAGACCGTGAGAGAGCAAAGGAGTTTCGGAATCGGAATCGGAAGAAGAGGAAGCAGAGGATTTTCGGAAATCGGAATCGGAAGAAGAGGAAGCACCGAAGCAGAGGATTTTCGGGATTTTTGGAATCGGACTGAAACCCTAAAAAGAGGGATTTTTAAGTTGTATTCGTGTAATCGTGCGGGAGTGGTGTAGCTGCAGGCTGCTTCGATAGTTGTTTTCGATTTTCGAACGGGATTTAAACTAAACGTTTTTAACGCGTTTTTTTCGCGTTTTTATCGTTTCTCGCATTATTAACACGTTTTTATCGTTAATTCCCGATAATAACGGCAGCGGAGTTAAAAAAGCGATTTTAACGCGAGAACGGTATTTTCCTGGTATTATCGAGGTATAAATGAAAACCAGCAGTATTTGTTACATTGGTTAGAACTAAAATCCATTGATATTTTTATTTTTGAAACAACTTAATTATTGTGGCCAAGAATTGGGTACAAATTAGGTTGTGATTTATTTAGGGTTTTGTTAAAATTCATGGGGCTTGTTTTGAAATCCACAGTGTGATTGTCATCCAATTCGCTTGATTCAGTCAAGTCTAATGCTTATTTGAGTTGAGTTTACTGTTTAAGTTTCGTGGGTTGTGTTAAACCTGTCTTGGTTCTTAATTCACACATGGTTGTATTAGAGATTCTGCTAGGCGATTGAGTAGGATGTCCTATCCTACCCAATCCGTATCATATAAGAAATCCATTTTCAGAGAGGATTTGACTGCTTCAAGTGATTTCAACAGTAACAAGTCTTTTATCTATATTTAGCTTCAGCAGTCTGTTGAATTGCAGTATGCTATGCTGACCTGCAGAAGGAGGAGGAATAGGAGAAGGAGAAGAAGAATAGACAAGGAAAGAAATGTGTATTTCCTTAATAGGATTTCCACGTACAGAAGATGCATATAATAGAAGAGAATGTAACTGTTCTAGGATGATAAGCTTAGGAGAAATTGAAATTTAAGAACAATACGAGGAAATCTAATCTACTTGTACAGAAGTTACATGTAGTAAATACAACATGTGGTTAATGCAATAGGGCCAACTTAGGACTACCATACCTGCAAGAGTATGAATAAACAAAAGCTTGGATTAAAATAAATCATATTGAGCAGTGGAGAGCCCATAAATGGAAATGTCAGAATTGTAATGACCCACCCTCAACCAGCACCAATATTGTCTGCTTTGGACCTGACACCCCAAAAGGCCTTGTTGCTAGTTGAAGGATAGTAGTTCACTTATATCCTAGGGTCAGGAAGGCTGTCCAGGTGATGTTGGACTTGTACCAGTTCCATCCTGGCGAAATTTTCTCTCCAAGGCTCGCCTCTTGTGGAGTTCCCCTCCTCCTTCCACTTGCGATTTGATTCAAGCACTCTGTGTTCTGGAAATTGCATCCCCGTCACCGTAATCGCTCAGATTCTGGCCACTGAGTACACCCTTCAGGACTAGGCTATTACAATCGCACCCCCTTAGACAAGAGCCTCCTCGACTCTGATACCATCTGTAACGACTCGCCTTACGCACACAATATTGTCCACTTTGGGCCTCACACACCCTCACAACTTTTCTTCGGGATGTGCGCCTCAAACACACCCCAAAAGGTCTTGATGCTAGTTGAAGGAGAGCAATCACTTATATCCTAGGGTTAGGAAGGCTGTCCAAGCAATGTGGGACTTGTACCAACTTTTTCCTTTTCCCTGCCACAAAATGCATGATCAACTGTCACCTACTTGCCATTTGTTGTTCCCAAGCACACCACAACTTAAGATAACCACCCAAAAAGAAAAATCACAAGGGACTGCAGTTGAAAAACAGGATTTTAAAAAATTGTGTACTGAATAAAATTAAAAATCTTGCTTTTCTTATTGTGTATTTCTGACTTTGTAAATTCTGTGGTTGTTTATTTATTGAGTGCTTGTTCCATACACCTTGGCTTACAACATTTTTTAGCATTTTCAAACATTTTTCAGGTAGAGAGCCAATTAGATGACTTTTGAAATTCAATATGCAAAAGTACACAATGATGTGGTACTTTTGGATGTACGCAAGAGATTCCTTATTTATTTTATTCTTTTAATGTTCTTTCACTATAACTAATGTGCTATTACAGTAGATGGCTGACCCTTCGGTATTAGGAGAGTTTTTTGATAGTGTGGAGATCCATTGACCAGGGAAGTTAATCATAGAAGGGGATTCGGTGAATGCGATCAAATGGGCTAAGGGGACGAAAATGCCTCTTTGGAAATTGATTACAACAGTTAGCCAATTAAGGAATTATGTTCGGGCCATGAGGTCTCCGTCACACAGTTAGCCGGTCAGCCAATGGTGTTGCAGATTTCTTTGCAAAGGTCGCAGTTAACTCATCGAACGAAGGCATTTTCGTCTTGTAACTAATAGGGGAGGATTAGGGAGTGACGTGGGGCCTATATTCTGGAGTTTCCTTGTTGTTAGACTATTTGTTTAGGACTCTATATTTCGTGTTTGCTTCATCTTTTCTTTATTTTGGGATTAAGTTTCTTAGACCCCTCCATGTATTTGTAACTTTTCTTTTGTTTTAATATTTTCCATCTTGTTATTGCTAAAAAAAAAACTAATGTGCTATTACCATTCTATTTGAAAATATTCTTCTCTTAGTGTACTTTTTGTTGGTTTTCCTCTCTACTCACTGATGCTACTCTTCTTTTTTTCTTTTTCCCTTTTTATTTTTTCCATGACATAGAACTATATAAGATGGTCTGTGACCGAAACGAAGCCAACCCCAACATAAAATACCTGCTGTTATGCTTCCGAAAGATGCAGGAGAAAACTTGGAAAACGTATAAACAGTGGAGCTTCAGGCAAGTTTTTCCTCATGCTGCTGTGTCTATGCTTAGCTTTCAGTAACTTGAAAGTTATATTTTTGTTTGATGTTTTTGATCACATAATCCTGTTCCAATAAAATGACCTTTTTCAGACACATGCATGTTTGCTAGCAACTGACTGCAGGATTGTTTACTGAAGTGTGGGCTTATTGCTATGCCCCTATTGGGTTTTAGTTTCATTGAGGAATATATGGGATATGGGAAGTTGGGAACTATCCATTATTGGAAAGGCTGATTGAATTTGTTTTACCTTTCAAAGGAAGAAAAAAAGGTCTGAATTTATTTTAAGAATGTGAAAAAAAGAGGTTATGTATTTGGGTCATGCGCTTTGTGGAGTAGAAGAGGACACATCTGGACTTTAGATTATGGACTAGATTTTATTTCTAGTATACCAAAAAAGGTCGTGCATATCGATCATGTGCTGTGTGGAACTTGACTCAATGATCCAACAAGGGGATGTGGAACAGGACAAAATATGAAGGGATGTGGGAGTACGTGATTTAGCAATTCTCAATCTAGCTAAATTAAGGGTCCCATCCCTTGGAGCATGTAGTCAAGCTTCAACTAGTTCCCCTTAAAGGCACTCACCTCTTTCTCTCTCTCTCTTTATGGAAGAAGAGAGGCACTCCTCTCATCATACAAAAGAATAAACTGATTGGATATATTCTTGATGTTGTGGAAGTAACATCATAATTCCTCACTTTTTGTTTTTTGTTAATTTTGGGTCCTTTAAGATACCCAATTAAATCAAAACACATCTTTTAGTCTGTTGAGTCTTACTGTAGTCAGCACTTATCAACTTCTCCCTTTTAGTCGAGTGTCATGTTTAACACTTTTGGGTATCATGCTGCAGAATAGAGGAAATTATCCTGTGTCAACGTTCTTCGTATTGAAGATGTGAAAAATGTTCTTTAACATTGTCATTATCTCTCCTGCTGTTGTGCTCGAGTAAACTGATTTGTATACTGGATTCAGTTCTCTCAGAAGATCAAAAGTATTTGCTGCTGCTCAACTCTGCCCATCTGTTCTTCAGATTGGATTGTGTTGGTGGTGACTCAATAATCCCTCCATTCCTCTTAGCAAAACAGTCTTAAAGAGACTTTTCTCCCTAACTTGAACTGATGCAGGATAGAAGATAGGGTAACCCTAAATACCTAATGTCATTCTCTAAAGTTTAAAGATGAGATAAAAAAATGCACCCTAAATATAAAATGAGCTGAAATTAAAGGTCCAAATCAATAAGTGCAATAAAACAATATAAATTTCCTACCCAACAATCATGCAGTTCTTAAAGTTTCAATGTAAACAATTATGTTATAATCCAAACTAAGCCACAACTCAAAGTAGAAGACCCTCAAAACAAAGGGGCTCGCCTAAGTCCCACAAATATGTGAATCTATCACCAAAAGGGGGATTAATTTTGGTTGATTGACAGTAAATGGTGGGTTCTTGTGGTATTGGTGGCAGGATGTGGGGAAAAGGGGCTTAAGGCAGCAAGAGGAAATATGGAAAAGGTTAAGGTGAAGGACAGAGCAGTCAAATAGGAATAAGATAAGGGGTTACGGCAGGTTTAGAGGGACTTAGGGGTATGCGGTAGCTAGAAAGAGGACTGCGGAAGGAAAATGAAGGCATGGGGTAGGGTATGTGGAGTGGGCGACATCATCAATGGGGTCTAAGGAAGGGCAGCAGCAAATCTGGAAATAGTAAGGGCTGGAAATGGCGGATGAGGGGCTGTATGGGAAGGACAAAGGCTTGGAAGGGGTCACGTAGGCTTGGTATCGGCTTTTTGGAAAGGTATGAGGGCTGTGATGGGATTAATGACACTAGAAGGGGCTATTTGGGATTAACGGAAGGTATAGGGAGGTCTAAAGAGGTCCAGCGGGAGCAATGAGGGAACTGTTAAGGGACTGTAAGGCCTAGAAGGGGTGTTGGAGGGGCTGACGAGGGTCGAGGAGGTAGTCTGGGTGGTAGCGACTGTAGTGGCGGTGGGTTTAGGGGTCACTAGAATCATAGTGGGAAGGGATATGGGTCATGGTAGCAAGGGGTATGAATCTGGGAATGGCGGAAATGGATTTGGACAAAGGAAAAGGTGGGGTGAAAAGCTATGGAAGGGAAAAAGAAAAGGGAAAAGAGAGAAGAGAGAGAGAGGAGGGAAGGAGGAAGAGGAAGTGGTACCTAGACAAGATGGCTTCTCACTCTTCTCCCTGTCTCTCACCGTCGCTTCTCATGTTCTCGGCGGGGCTGCTATTCCTTCTTCCTTCACTCCTTTCCTTCGTGTTCTTCTCCTTTTTTTTTTTCTTCAATCGTCCATTGTCCTCTTTAGGGAACAAGTCCCTTTGAAAAAAACACTTAAGTTGGCTGCTGGGCTTGAAACTGGGCCTGGCTCGAGCTGAGCCTAGGCCCAGCTGGGCTGCTCTGCATCAGTAACTTTCTAGATTCTCCTGTTAATCATATATCCCGTCAAAAATCCCAAGTTTCATTATTCACATTACATAGATCATAGATATTTGAGCAATAGAAAGAAGCATGGACTGGAAGAGTCCCCCTGGAGGTTGGTTAACATTGCTTGGGACATCAGAAAAGTGAGTAGGGATAGAGGCATCCTCTTTAGATATGTTGGGTGATTAGTGAATAGTATGACAGATTTCCTGGTGAAAGTTGGAGGCCAAAACAGCTGTCAGTAGTGGAGTTTTTGTAATATGAAATCACTGGGTGAGGTGTACTAGATCAGGGTTTTCTTTTGATGTTTCGGTGTTTGTTCTATGCTTTTTCCCTTTTTGCATGGATGTATTATCTTGTATAGCTCTCTTATACAAGTCCTGTCTCTCCTACTGAATTCTTAGTTTTTTCAATGTTGTTAAATCGAATTGTATGGTAAATCGTCAATACATCTTGAATCGCAAATCGTGTATCGTAAATCGTAGAATCGTAAGATTCATAAGTGTTTTCCCTAAAAAATATTTAATATATGAAATAACGTAAAATATATTTAAAATGTAACAATATGAGCATTCTCCAACTTTCTTTCAATATTATGTGAATTCTATATAATTAGTTCATTGGAGCTCAAATTTTAATGTCCAACTCCTAAAAGTATAAGACAATTATATAATCCAACTATACTGTGAAAAGTCAACAATGAACTAAAAAACCACCAAAAAATTGAAAGGTCTTAACTGCTCATCAACTCAAGCCTTAAAAATCATTAAAACGAAATGTTTCATGCTTTCACACTCCTAATAACCTTATAATTCTATTATTATATGAATTGTAAGATTTGTTGATAGATACGAATCGTTCCTCTTATCATATCGTATGAATCATATGATACGAATCATGTATCGTAAGATTTTAACAACCATGGTTTTTTCCATTTAATAAAATTCCTTAGTCTTTACAAAAAAAGAAAAAGAAAAAGAAGAAGCAGATGGACTGGAGGAACGATGACATGGCAGTTCTCATACAAAATTTTCATCACAGCAAACTGTCAAAGTTTGCCGTTTATTTAGTTCAAAGTTCTTCTCTCCAAGAAATATCTTGGACAAGTGAGTCTACATCAAAGTACTTATTGCTATTAAACCTGGTAGTTGTAATTTGTAACAGTTGATTTTCCTGTAGAACTACTTGAACTAAGGATCACCTTGGGATTGGTAACCTTACCGGTAATGGATCGTTTTTTCCATCCATAGTGGCCGACTTTGATCAACTCAAGCAGCCTGAAAAATTACCGACTCCATGACATCAGTTCCACTAATGATATGGACACAAAGAAAAGAAGGCAGTACAGATTTATGGAGGAACCTACTAGGGCAAAATGACCCTCAAAATGGTCATGCAATAACCAAATGAAGGCACAAACATGAACATGACAGAAATTGGTCATTCACACACAGCGCCCCCCCCCCCCCCCCCCCCCCCCCCCAACCAAGAAAAAAGTAAAAAGAAATCTGCAGTGGGGCTTCTTTAGTCATGTCTCTGATTATGCAAATTACTAAGCTGTACAGCTTAGAAATGGTTGAGAAAAACCTGAAGTATGTTTAATCAGCGGAATTACTCCACTGGTATATGAATTTTCAACCATCAGACAATTCAAAGAGGCTGACCTACATCAACACAAGCAAGCCTGAAGTACCCCGAATAGACGAGTATCATGTTAGACGACAAGATAAGTGAACTGCGGGACCGGCACCCACCCACAAATAGGTCACTTATAATCAAATCAATGGTGAGGTATAACAGAAACTGCTATAGGGCCTTTCTAGTGATGCTTCATTATGCAAATTATTAAGCTATGCGACTTAAAAACAGTTGAGAGAAGAACTTAAAAAAATAGGTGACAAGAGCCTGTATCATGGTTGATAAGTGCTTAGCATTGCAACTTAAAATGTTGTGGCTTTGTGTCATGTCACCTCGCAAAAAGAAAGGGGTCTAGTTAGCAGAATTATTCCACTGGTAAACAAGTCATACCTCCACTGAGCCCTCTGGAACAAGTCATTGATCTCACTTGATGTCCTTCAAAGATTCTCGCATTTCTCTCTTTCCACAGGGTCCAACATATTGAAGCCGGAACTGTGGACCATGCTGCCTTTTTCCTTGTGTTAGTGGACACCAATTATACGATAGGAGATTCCTCAAGCATTTCAGCCGAGTCGACCAATTTTATTGGCTTTTAATATAGAAGATGCTATGACTTTTTCAATCAACAATAATTGGTACACTGCCAAGCAACGATAATGGGTCCAATCCTCATTCAATGGTAGGTGCCAACTTTCCACCTTGGTTTTCACAGCGTTGCAACATCTTCAAAGTTAGATTTGTGCTGGAGTCGGTGCGGGTCTTCTTTCTTTTTGGATGTATTACTACAGCAGAAGAACTTCATTAAGGAAGTCACCACTTGCAACCATTTTCTGAACCTTGAGGTCAAGGTTCGTTTTCATTGGGCTGAGAATGATAGGACTCCAGTCTAATAAGTAATTAGTGGTTAATAAAATGAAAAGAGAGATTTTTCCAAAATTCAGCCTTTGGCTAGGAGTTTGGTTTCTCCTCGAATTGAAACCAAAGTTGGAGGCCTGATTTCTCCTCAAAGTGAAATCCCTATCCATTTTCCCTATTTTCCTTTATTTTTTTTTCATTTTTTCATTCTTTTTTTTTTTGGGGTTTTTATTAGATTGTCTCAGCTAACTTAACTGAGGTCAACTCGACAGAACAACAAAATTGAGCAACTCAAGAGAAACTCGAGTGCCAATGAGTTTTTTGCCTGATCCGAATGACTTGCCAAGTCAGGTAAAAAACTTACTAGAGTCGAGCAATTTCCAATTTGTTTCACCCTAAATGCACAATGGAATGGATTCACCATTGTTCTTAACAAAATAATGACAAAAAGTTGCAATTTGGAATATATCCAAATGTTTAGATGTTTTGAAATTATGAAATGCTTGCAATTTTGGGACATTCATATTTATCTCATTGTTTCTGTTCTTGCACTTGTACTAGCATTTGTTCTCTAATGTTCAAATATTTTTCAGTTGCGGTGCAACTCTATTCTCCAGAACGTCCGCTTGTTGACACAGCAGAAGTATTTCTATGGCTTATGGCAGTTGGAACCATCTTATGTGCTTCTTATTGGTCTGCGTGGAGTGCCAAAGAAGCAATGATTGAGCATGACAAATTACTAAAGGTTTTATATTATATTTTTGTTGCAATTTGGAACTCATCTGATTTTCCAGTTGCTTTCCCACTTAGTACTTGTCACTAGTCCTGAAAATAGAGTGGGTTGGGATGTGCCACCATAAGTCCAATTATTAGATAGATCTGAACCATGGACCAGGGTCTGGCTTGCTCTCATGGTAAAGATTTGTTAAACTAGCCTGGCCCCCTTAAAAGTATCAGCCTATATTCTGCCTGCAGCCACTGGACAAATGAAGCCTGAAGCCTGAGAGGCTCAATGAATTGTGTCTTGTGAGGCATGTGTATTATCAACATATGATGTGAATCTTGCCGATATAGTTTATGGAGTTCTATGTGACATGCAGAATTTATACTTGTAGGATGCCCCAGATGATTTTCTCAATATGGAAAACACTGGTTCAGTGGTGTGGTGGACATCAACACGACATCAGCAATACTCTTTGTTGTGATTGCTTCATGCTTCTTGGTCCTACTTTATAAACTTATGTCCTACTGGTTTGTGGAGCTTTTAGTAGTACTATTTTGCATCGGAGGGGTGGAGGTACGTTTTCAGTTTTTCCGTTTGTGGTTCTTTTCTATGTCTATATGTTTGCAACACATTGCATTTTTCTTGAGAAGGCACATGCCCCCATGTTAAGCTATTCAAAGATTGGAAATTATTGCGGTGTTTTTATCACCTATACGCCAGAATTATTGCTGCCTATTTTGACTATGTTTCCCATCTTTTTTCTTTGTAGAAATTATCACAGTCAATTTTGTTCATGTGGTACTCATTTACTAGATCTGAGTCATTCATCTGTAGGCTTATTCCTTGGATGATGAGCCATATTCCCGAAATTGAGACTGATCAAGCATTTCTTACCTTTAATTAGAGACTACTAAGGCAAACCTAAGAGTCTATAAGACTGAACTATGGTGTTTCTGAGAACCTGTTAGGGTTTATGGCATGTGTACACAACAAAAGCAATTTCTCTATTGGGGAAATCCTCTTTGAAAAGTTTAGAGAGGAAAATTTGCATATGAATGATGAGCACATCATGAGACGCCAGCAAAAAAAGATGCATTAGAATCTAGAGTTTTTCTCAATATAGTTGGATGATGATTTTGTGTGCATTTCTAATATATCCGACCGTGGATAGAGACAAATCTAGCCATGGATAGCCCAAGTTGTGCATAGATTTATGGTTAGATTGCTTGGAAGGTCTAATCTGGCTGTTCATTTCATTAGTTTAGGTTTTGTGAGCTGTTTTGTCTGATGGATCATGGTTGGCTTGATCCGAACCGTTAAATGGATCCAGAGTTATCATAATAGCTACTTAGAAAGTTTACTGTATTTTTATTTTATATTTTTTGTATCAAATTTATGGGATCTAATAAGTTATTTTTAATGACTTGTATTTGTTCATGCATGTAGCACACGTTTGTTTCTTTAGGGTTTCTTAGGTTTTTTTATAAATACTTGTAAACACTCGCTATTTCATAATAGAATGCAAGTGGAAAAAAATTCTACATACTCTTTTGAGAAGACTGGTGGTGTGATTCCATCTCTCCTTTGTGTGACTCCAAGGAAATCAGGTGCTTTCTATCCTATCTCCTCCTAATCGCTGCTGCTGCTTCTTCTCATTTCTTTCTTTTCCAACTTTTCCCTAATTTTCCCGCATTTTGGAATCCTAAACAACCTAAAAATCCTCAAGTACAGACAGGGTCATTTTGGTCATTTTCTTGGCCTATTTTGCATTCTAACCCAGTTCCCTACCCAACAACCAACTTTTTTGTGCAGAAAGCCCCCCAAACAACCCATTTCTTAGACCTATTTTAAGTGTTTTTGGGTTTGGATTCAAGTAAGACTTAATTTTTCATTGAGAATCTGTACTTTTTCACTTTAATGGGGAATTTTAGACGTCTTGAATATGATCTTAGCATATTTTGAAGCCCTAATCTCGATTTATGATTACTTCTAGGGTTTAATATGTAGAATATAATAATAAGAAAATGGAAAAAAAGAAGAAGAGAAATTGTGGAGAGGAATTCTCTCTCTGTTGTATTGAATGTAATTAATCGGAGGAGATTTCAAGTATAAATAATATACAATGAGCCAATCAAGGTAGTTGATTTTGGAAACAAATAAAATAATGGCTAATTACAACTAATTACAATCAATAGAGTTGACTTTCCATAATGAGAAGATTCTAGTCAACTATGGTGTAGATGTGGGTCCCACAACATTCCTCCTCAAGCTGGTTCCAAGATGTTCAGTAAGCCCAGCTTGCTAACAATCGAAGTGAGTTGATTTCGAGGAACGACCTTTGTCACCATATCCACAAGTTAATCTTTAGAATGCAGATAAGGAGTAAAGAATCAGCCTTCAGAAATATGCTGACAAAGGAAGTGACAATCGAGTTCAATGTGCTGAGTCCTCTCATAACAGATTGGATTGGAGGCAATGTTGATGGCCGCTTGATTGTCACAAAACATGATAAGTGGACCAGCATGAGTAAAGCTGATGCAGGGTTGGCTAGAAATTCTAGGTTATTATTTATGCATAACTACGGTTACTTGACGTAGGTTACCCTAAATGATGATATGAACATATGTATGCAATAAAACTGAGATTATTAATTAGACCACAATAAGCAATTAAAGGCAAGTCAACATGTCCAAACACATCCACCATTATAAACATTCATTTGAGATTTCAAATCACAGTTAATACTCTTGAAGTCCTAATTTTGACCCTAAAGATGCTCAACAAATCAGTCCCATGAAGATGGAACAGTTCATTCAGTCAATATTGATAAACCATGCAGATTTTGAATTAATATGGGGCTGAATTAATGTCATTCAAATGTTACACTGCTGTTTGAAGGGCCATAGACCAGAGGAAGACTAAATAGATAGATTTGGGACTCAAGGAACAATGGGACAGCGTTGTCCCAAGTGTTTTATGGCTGTTTAGATTTAAAATGGGGTTGATTGGGGCTGTTTTGGGAGAATTATGAGTGTAGGGACTATGGGACTGGTTGGCAGGTTGTTGTTATGGAAATAGATGATGGGTATGGGCCAAGATAGCTTTGAGAATCAAGGAGAAGGGTTGTGGTGACTGTTTAGATCCAAGGAAAAGGGGTAGCAAGGCTGGAAAAACTCTTTAGGGGTGGCGGCAATGGTAAAAAGAGGTTAAGATGGGGGCGGCAGCCAGAGAATGGATTTTAGGTGGTTAATGATAGAAAACAAAGAGGGAAAGAGAAGAAAAGAGAAGAAGGAAAGAGAAGAAAAGAGAGGAGATTAGATTGTTCTTACCATAGAGTGTAGAGAGGAGGAAGAAGAAGATAGAGAAGTGCTCCAATGTTGGCTTCACACCAAACTCTCAAGGGGAAATCACACCATGCACATAGGCTTAGGCTTGAAAGCTTTTTCTTCTTTTCCATTTCATTCCATCGTGTTTCCAACTCTCCCTTTACAATTCCCTTTTAACGAAAATACAACAAGGGGCCGGTGGCTCCTTGTTGTTTCCTAATGCTTTAGGGCACCTAAAGAGTTCAAAAGACAAAATTGCACCCCATTATAATAATTTAAAAAAAGACAACTTTTCCCTCAAATAAAAAAAGAAAACGCAAACTAAAAAGACAAGGCTAAGTAAACAAAAAAATAATGTAAAGGTCCAATAACATCAAATCCAAATAAATAATAAAAAATTCTCTCGCATCAAAAGTCCAACTCAGTGAGAAATTGTCAAAGCCACAACAACTCGGATGCAATATTAGTTGTGGCATGATATTCAGCCTCAGCATTAGACCGAGCAACAACGTTTGCTTCTTGCTTCGCCAGGAAACTAAATGAGTTTGCCCATGAGGTTCTAATAGAAGACCGGATTATCAAGAAGAGTCCCGTCAGAGGCTGATAGCTTGGTGTTTAACATCCAGCAGAGTATCAACAGATTTGCATCCAGAACAGTTAGCATCCTGTAGGAGATCAATGGCATACTTCCGCTGAGAAAGGGAGAATCCTCAAGAAGATCGAGCAACCTCAATGCCAAGAAAGTAACGGAGAGGCCCTAGATTTTTAATATCAAATGTGCAGAGATGACAACATCATTGTTGTCTGTAAGGACAATATCATCCACATAGACTACCAAAATTATTAGAAAGGAGTGGAGCCTGTATAAAGACTGAATAATCTAACTGACTGTGAGTAAAGCCATATGTTATCAACGCACTGCTAAATTTTTCAAATCAGGCTCGTGGAGACTGCTTGAGGCCATAGAGAGCCTTCTTGAGTTTGCAGACAGAGTTGGGCTCCCCCGGCTTGACAAACCTCAGAGGAGGAAGCATGTACACTTCTTTTTGAAGATGACCATGGAGAAAAACATTTTTCACATCTAACTGGTGCAGGGGCCAGGCATAAGTAGTGGCAAGGGTGAGCAAGATCCGAACTGATGTAATCTTGACAACAGGTGAGAAGGTGTCTTGGTAGTCCACACCATATGTTTGAGTGAAGCCTTTGGCCACTAGCCGAGCCTTATATTTGGGAATGGAGCCATCGGGATTATGGTTCAAAGCAAAGACCCACTTGCACCCAACAAGAGTCTTTCCTGGAGGTAGAGGAACTAGGTCCCATGTATTGTTCTTCTCAAGTGCGGCTAATTCCTTGTCCATGGCTGCTTTCCAGGAGGGATGTTTGAAGGCCGTGTCAATCCTCTTTGGAATCTTAATGCTGTCTAGGGTTGTGAGAAAACTGTGATAGGAGGGTGAAACAACATGATATGAGACAAACCGATCAAGTGGATGACTGGTACAAACACACTTACCTTTGCGAAGTGGAATAGGAAGATCGGTTTGATCAGAGGCGGGTGGATCTGGACCACTGGCAGATGAGTGGATGGAGTCAGCGGTAGGTGGCGGTCTAGGTTGCCAGCATTGATACACCAGAATGGGCTTGGTGGTGCTGGGGGGTTAGCATCTGCAAGGAGAAGAGGAAGAACAGAGGAGGTGGAAAAGGGAGAGGGTGCGGAAAAATAGGGGCTCTGCTAAAAAAATGTGACATCCATGGAGTTATATGTTTTCTTAGTGAGTGGATCAAGACATTTATAACCTTTGTGGAAAGGTGAGTAACTTAGAAAGACACAGCGCACTGATCGTGGAGATAAACATACACACCAAAATACATGTAAAGGAAAATGAGGGATGAATACATGTAAAATGCAAGATGTCATTCTGTTGATGAGATAGCAAGCAATTAACACAATTTCGGGCCAATAGGACTATGGGACATGCATGATAAAAAGAAGAGAACGGGCCACCTGAAGAAGGTGACGGTTTTTCCGTTTAGCTACACCATGTTGTTGAGGTGTAGAAGGACAAGAGAGTTGAGAGTCTATACCATGTTCTTGCAAATATGTAAGAAATGAGTATGACAAATATTTGCAAGAGCGTGGTATAGACTCTTGTTGAGGCGTAGAAGGACAAGAGAGTTGAGAGTCTATACCATGCTCTTGCAAATATGTAAGAAATGAGTGTGACAAATTTCCCCCCATTATCATTTTGCAAAATTTGAATTTTACAACCAAATTGACCGTCAACCCACTGGTAAAAAGTGTTGTGGGACCCACTTCTGGATAAAGTTGACTGGAATCATCCTAGTTTGGAAAGTTGACTTAGAGAATATTGCAAGCTAAGTAATTTAGGGTAATTGATTATTCTTTTATTTTCTTTCCTTTTTAGCCACCATATTTGGCTCCTTGTAATTTATTTATACTTGTACTTATACTCTCCTTCGAAGATATGCAATACATTTACATTTAGAGAGAGTGATTCCTCTCTCCCAATTCTTTCTTCTCTTTTCATTATTATTTTTCCTCTTTTCCATTATTACTTACAAAATGGTATCAGAGAGAACGATTTTCTTGCCGCTTTTAGGAGATTCCTCACTGGTGTTACTGTACATCGCCGGATTCCGGTGTCCCCTTTGGCCCCGATCTCTGAGGATCTGTAGTGGAACTTCTCCTCTCTTTTTCCTTCTTCAGTCTTGGACTTTTCTCCAAGGTTTTACAGTAGGTTTTAACATTTCCAGTGGGTGTCTGTGTCGCTGGTCCTTCCTGCACTAGCTCCCTTCTCGGCTGTCATCTGATTTTCCGGCGAGGATTTCGTTGGTGAAACCTTTGCATAACCCTGCCCTTTTTGGTAGGCTACCCATCCATCAGCTTGGATCTGCGATCTGAGGTCTTCGGCTGCACTTTTTGGGACCCTTTCTGCCCAATGACGGTACTGTACAAAACCCAGTTTTTTCGGTTGCTTTCCTTCCATCCGCTGGCTTATGCACTTGTCCTCTTCGAATCTTTCAACAGCGGTGTCGCCTCTACCTGTGCTTTGCATCCTACTGGCTTCCGCTCTCCTTTGTGATTTGTGGGGCCCACTTCTACCGCTGCTGCTTCTAGATCTGCTGCAGGACCTTCGTATTTGGGTCTGTTGCCTTCAACCTCCTACTCTTGTTGTTGCCCTTGCATCAGGTTGCCATCGCAATTGGAGGCCTCACCTTCCATCACCGGTGGGCCCCTCTGTGCTGCCATTTTCCTTTGGCTGCTTGGGATGTCTCTGCAGCCACTTTTTGCTTATTTTCCTTCAGATCTGAGTGGGATCAACCCTTTTCCACCTGGGTTTTGCACCTTCACATTCGCCCCTGCCTCTTTCTTGTATCTATGAGGTTCTCAATTAGGCTTGTGGCTGGTGGGGTCCACTTCTGTAACAATCTTCCTCTTGGAAACTACTGCTGCCCTTGGATTTACTCTCTGCTACTGCTACTGGTGATTCTCTCACCGGTCTTTAACATCTCTCCAGCTTCCACTTTCGGTTGTGCTTGGCTCCAACATGCATTGTTACTTATTTTGGGCTCTTCTAGATCGGTATCTGGGACACATGGCTGCATCTACTGCCTCTTCCATGGCTTCTTCCGACACCCTTAGGAACACCAGAGGCCCACGGAAGACCGGTATCCGTTTTTGCACTTACTGCAGATGACCAACCATTTCGCTGCTTCATGCTACCAACTTCATGGCCGGCCACAACACGTTCATCTCTCTGCTGCCTCTCCTGTTGCTCCTTCCTCTAATATGACTCATGACAATGCCCCAGCGACTAGAAATGACATTAACTTAGTATTGGAACGACTGGACCACCTACAATTCTCAAAGGTCTCCATTGTTGTCTCCTCGCAATCAGGTACTCAGCCCCTAACACACCATGCCTCCACCCATTCTTGGCTTATTGACTCTAGGGCCACTTACCATATGGTTGGTATGTCTCACCTCTTCTCTTCCCTTTCTCCAGTTTCATATGGTAAGATCAAACTAGCTGATAGGTCGTTTATTGATGTTACTGGCGTTGGAGCAATCCATGTTCCATAGAATCTGGCTGTAATGATACGCAATAGAAGAATAATGATTACAATACCTTTTTCCTCGAAATGGAGAATTTACAAGTTCCTTTTTTTGGATGAGAATTACAATAATACTTTGAATGTAACACTTGGTTATTTTAACGATTCTGATTTCTTGCTCAAGCTAAAGAGTGGAGAATGCTAATCAAGCATTCTAAGTGCCCAAGTAGTGATGTAATCATTCATTTTGTTTTAACAAATAATTCAGCAGCTTCTTTTTTGCTTCTTTTTTTACATAATTTAAGTTTGCCTCCCTCCCTACCTCCTCTTGTTTGTTCTTAAACCAAGTGGTTATCAACTTTAGTTTCTTTGTTTCTTCATGGAAGACATGGTTAGTTTTAAATTTTAATACATGATATATAAGCTTACAATACTGACTCTACGATTTGATGGCAAACTTATTACTGCTTGACCAAACTTCATGAAATGAAGAATCTCCTGCTGTCCAACAACATGAGGTTTAGCCTTAGTTACTCGTGGTTGTTTGATTTGGAATGGTTCATGTTGAGGGAACACTTTGACATTTAAACAATCTCCTGTTGATCATGCCACTTGGATTGAATACCCTCCTAATCATGATTTGGACTCTAATAAAACTAGAAGTGCTAAATTGTTCTGGTACAAATAATTAAAAACTTTTCCTATGATGTATCCTAAAAATGTTGCAAATATTAGAAGAATTCCTCTAAAGCAGCTTAATTTACTAGGACCTAAAACTCCTTTGTTTGTAATCTGTCAAAGTATTGAATTTTAAACAAAACTTTCCAGAACCTAACAGCACTCAAATGTCATTTGACAGATACTGGATTGTCAGTTTTTCTGTTTGCCTATTTATATTTGAGACTGGTTCAATATTACTCATAATCCACTTCAAGCATTGACTTTTTTCCCCTGAAAGGTTTAAGCATGCCCTTTTATTCAGTCTTCTTTATATTCTTAGTATTTAGAGTACTTGTTAACCCCTACTCTTTAGTATTGACTTTGAAGTAATTTATGTTTGCAGGGCCTACAAACTTGCTTAGTGGCTTTGTTGTCAAGGTATGTCCATGGTTACTAATCTTTCTTTAAAATCTGGTTGATTCTGTTATTTCTAATAAGGAAATAAATGCATAATGTTTGGTGAAGAGGATTTAAGACTCCTTTTTCTGTGTCTACTTGACCATCCACAATCATCATCATCATCATTATCTTAGTCATTCATCCCATCAATCTTGGGTTGGCCTTTAATTTAGATTTGAACCAATTATTTCTATGGACTGGCTGCCCTATCCAACGCCCATGGGACTTTGAGTCCACAATCTCTAGGCTTTAAGAGTGATCCTTGACCAATTGAACCACAGGTTCTTGACATGACCATCCACAATGACACGCCAAAGTTAGGGATTATTCCTCCATTTCTTCTCTCAAGTATTTTAGCTTTTTGATATTCATTATTATTTGATGATAAAAAATTACCGCTCAAAAAGAATTGATTAAAAATCTGTTGAATGTGAGGCATGAGACCTTGTTTTACTTTGGGATCCTAAAAATTGATTGACCTTATAAACCTCAGGTGGTTTAAACGAGCTGGAGAATCATATATTAAAGTACCTTTCTTTGGAGCAGTTTCATACCTTACATTGGCTGTTCTGCCATTTTGCGTTGCATTTGCCGTTGTTTGGGCAGTTAAACGGCGAATCTCCTTTGCTTGGATAGGCCAAGATATCCTTGTAAGTATGATACATGTTTAAACATTTGTTTCTTTTAATATGTCTCATCCTTGCAGTATAAATGTTTAAAATCCCTCATTGTGAATTGTGTTCTTTTTATTCCCTTTTTGGTATTGATCTTCATGTGTGTATTTTGGTACCAAAAAACTGAGTGCAGACCAACTCGAACCTCAAGTTTATTTTATCTCAACTGGAAAATGGACTCATTCTTGATTTTGTGTGGGAAAGTAGCATTCCCTCATACAGTTTCCTTTTACTTATTATCACAAACACTCTGTGTGTGTTTGCAATGACTAGATCTTTCAATCTGAGAATATCCTCCGATGAAATCTTGTGACAAAAGATTTGCATGTTTGGCAAATCATAGAAACGGTGGAATTTTGTTAGAAAGTTTAAGATTAGACCCTCAAGGATCAATAACATATGACTTTGACGAGTTTCAGATATACTAAAAACAGGGGCCTGTCTTTTATAATATTCTTTCATCTCTTCCCAGCAAATCTCCTCTCTTGTCATCCCTGAGATTTTTTTTTTTTCTTCTGATTGTCTTGCAGGAGCACCAACTGTCTCCGAAGTGCACTAGTCTCGTTTTCTAAAACTTTTTCTCTCTTTTCCTCTTTGTCCCGTTGTAAAGTTGTTTCTGTTTTTTTTTTCGTTTACTAGTTTTTCTGTTGTTCTTAACTTTTTTTCTAATAAAAACATCTCTCCACTCATCTGTGCCATTCACAGAGTTAATGAGTTTTAACTATTTAATTACCCTCTCTCTTTGCCAATGCGATTTTGGAACCTGATTCTTTGATTCTCTCTCCATTCTCCAGTCCTTTTCTTTTTAATTTGTTATTCCTCGGTAACTAAGACCATTACCCATTGAAGGTAACTGTGCTTTCCTAATGGTGATCCGTGATATTTGTTAAATTAGATATCCATTTATCTTCCAATGTCTTTAATAGGTTGCCATCTTCCACTAAAAATCCCCAAGTTTGATCGGTTGAGAAAAGCTGCATGTTAATTTACCATTTCTCTTAGAGCCTCCCTTGAGTTCACACTTGTCATCCCATTTAATCATGGCCATCAATTTTATGTATTTTTTTCTAAAGATGTTAATTGATGTAATTATTATTATATAAAAATCTTAATATACTTGTCAGTTACTTTAAATTTTTGAAGGAAGGTTTTTGTGAAATTTATTTTAATTATACATCAAAATCTGATAGGATATTTTGCAATTTAACAAACAGCAATATTTTAATCTGTCAGAAGTTTATGACAGTTGCCAAACAACAAATTTTTATACTGACAGCATTTTCTTCTAATTTGACAGATTAACAATCTTATAAGTTCAGAATTTGACAATTGCCAAATTCACCATAAAGCAGATTCACATGAACATGGTTTTACCTTGAACACCCATGAATCTGAAAATAAGTCTCAATGTTTCAAAATATGGCCAATGTAATAATTCGTGATAAGTCGTGAACTTTTTTTATCATGTTGTTGAACAGAGAGGTTGCTACTAATATATTTTTTTTTAATTTATTGATAATTTTTTTAAGAAGATGGGGTATTAATAAGGAAATTGTTGAAACCAAACTTAAGTATGAAAAAAAAAAAGTTGTTTTTGTAAATAGTGATGCAGGAGTGACCACGTGAAGGTTAGAACTGAGCTGAGCCTAGTAAAAAGACCTCTCTCGGATACCACAGCAAAAAGAAAAGGCAAACCAGAGGGGGCAGCAGCCCAGAACTGCTGATGAAGATGACCTGCTTTGGCGCTAGCTGCCTTTCTGTGGCGTGCACGGCAAAGGAGCAGATGGACCTTCTACTCAACCACTGTGAACCCCCATGGACCGATGGACAGAGGCAGGAAACCACAAGACAAAGCAACGGCAACAAGGCTTCAAACGGATCTGTCGAACCTTACTACTGATACCAAGTAGAAACACATATCACACAGAACAACAATCCATAAACATCATGACACGAGAGACAGATGTGGAAAACCAAAGAGGGAAAAAACCACGGGAAAGAGGGAGATTTTATTATTGTGTTGTGTTGTGAAATACATAAGCAATCCCCATATATATACACTACAAGAACTCCCAAATATGGAAGGAGTCCAAATATGAAAGGCACTCTCTTTCCTCAATCTACAAATTCTTTAGTGAGAGAATTTTTCATTAGTGTCTCATTAGTGGCTAATTGTGTTGCTTGCTTCCTTTTGGCATGATTTGCTGAGCTTGTTTCTGATTGACATGCAACAAGTAGGACGGGCATTTTTGGGAGTTTAGTTCATCATCATTATTTTCCAGAATCCTATCTATCTGCGTTGGCTTTCTGAGTTTGATTCTCCATTTGACCTTATCATAAATTATACAGTCGGTATGTATGGAAAAGATAAGGGATGAAAAGAAAGATAGAACTCTAGAAAGGATTCAGCAATTAGGTGTACAAATGGACTGGCTGCCTTGCTTGATGTCTCACCTGTGTAGAACAAAAATAAAATTTGCATGTTTAGTTCAACCGGGTCATTAACGGTGATATTGTTCAGTGCAGAAAAAACTTGGGCTCTGTTTAGATGAATGGGAAGTGCTTTCTTGGAAACCATTTCTTAAGTAAAAGTGGACAATTGTTTAACCATATTTTGCTTAAAAATGGTTTCTTTCCAGGAACTACTTTATATGAATCCAAATGAATAGGAAACAGGATGAATACAATATTTGCTAGATAATGGTTATATCTTCCACGGTACCTATTGTTTGGATTTTAACAAGAAAGTAATTTTAGATTGGATGATCTCTAGAAGTGCCTTCCAAGGCAGATGATTTTGACGATTCTTGTGTACAAGAGGTGGTTGAAAGAGTAGAGCATTAACTTCTTTAATGAGTTTTTATGTGATGGGAATTCTCTCTCTTTTTAACTTTGTCCAATAGTAGCTGCCTCATACCAGGGATAGTTCATGAATCATTGAGTGGTTTAATTTTTCTTTTGGGTGTGATTGTAGTTCTTTAGTTTTGCTTCAGGTAGTCTCTGTTTTGTGACTGGAGAAAATGCCCGATTAACATGCTCAGCATGCATGTGAATTTAATTAATTGTTGGGAGAGACTTTATGCACCATAAAAGGCCCAGAGAAAAGGGCTAGTAACGACAATTGTGGTTACTTATTGTTGTATTATTCAGCTAACCTTTTTTTCAGAAAAAAAAAAAGAACTGTATTATTCATCTTACTTGTTTGTGAAACATTCCTTCTTCTTCTTCTTTTAATCTACATTTTTCTCGGGTTTCTTTGACATAGTGAAAATGTGTAGAGTTCATTCACCTATTTTTTTTTAAAAAGTCTTACATGTTAGTGATGGTGTCATATATGTGCATCAGGACCCAATGTTCCATTTACAAATAGGTGCAATTTTTCATTGCATGACTCCTTTAACTTAGGGAAGTTCTGTAAATACTTAAACAACTGTTTTTTTTTCTTGAATTGGGTACTTCTTGCATCCTGTTTTCTATTTCTCTTGCACTACTTGAGTTATTATTATAACTTATCATGGGAAAGTTAAATGGATGAGTCGATGAGATTTACTAACAGATCTGTTTCTTAATCAGGGCATTGCATTGATAATTACGGTTCTTCAGATTGTCCGTGTACCTAATCTTAAGGTGAGATTTATTCAGCTTTTGTTATTTTTAGATGTGGTTGACAATATTCCATAACATGGCTTTTATTTTATTTAGTTAGTTTGCTTTAGATTGCCACTGCTTACCATGTCTGTAAAATATGCAAATCATAACGTCAACGTGCATTTCTAGTTAAGTATGTGAGAAGTTGACATCTATGTTCTTTAGCATATATTCATGAATAATTATATACATTCATAATGTCTATGTATCATGTAATCTTTGAAACCCCTTGTATCAGGTGGGTACAGTGCTTCTCAGTTGTGCCTTCTTGTATGACATCTTCTGGGTGTTTGTTTCAAAGAGATGGTTCCATGAAAGTGTAATGATTGTGGTAAGTATTTATTTTAATTTGTTATATTTGACTATACAATAATAATTGTAGTTTTTTCTATTTTATCTCTGTACATTCAAATTATAAGAGGTCATTCTAGGTAAATGAACTCTTTGTAGGTAGCTCGTGGTGATAAAAGTGGAGAGGATGGTATACCAATGCTGCTGAAGATTCCACGTTTATTTGATCCATGGGGTGGCTATAGTATCATTGGATTTGGAGACATCCTCTTACCAGGATTGGTTATAGCATTTTCCCTAAGGTTTAAACACCATGCCCATGTGTTCTCCATTATTGCTCGAATTCTTACCATGTTTTATTTTCTGTGTAATTTCCCTTCCTTTGAGGTTCAAATGTTGCTTTAGTTTGTCATCTAAAAAATTCTCCTGTGATGGAGTCATAACTGAGTGAAGTGTCTGTTGCTATTGATTTACAAGTTAATTTGGGAGCTGGGTGCATTTAGATCAGCATACAGTGTTCGATTCTGCTACACAGTTTTTCATCAGCAATAGGTATCAATGATAGTAATGAAAGGTATAGATCTAATAGCATGGGACTATTCTGAGTATACTCCTTGATCCCTAAACAAACCTTGTATTGTTATATAGACCTTTACATATGGTAAATGTCTTAAGCTAAAGATGTTCCAATAAAACCTGCTCTGTCCATTCCATGTTTGGTGAAAACCCTCCCAGAGTGAAGTGGCCCTCACACGGCAGAAAAAATAGCGGATTACTAGTTTCCTGAAATGCTCATGTCTACAACTGTGTTGGAAAGAGCTCGATTAGCATTGTATAGTATTAACTGGTGTAGACACATGCTTCAGATGCGACTCTATTAGAAAAGCATAAAAAATATCACACTTTTTTTATTGAATTGAAGGTATAATATATTAAACTATATACTCTATACACTTGAAAAATATATATTCACAAGTAGATCTTTTCGAAGAGTCATCATATAGGATGAAGAAGTTTAGAACATGAAAATATAGAGAGTTTGGAAAAATATGACATTTATTAATCTGCAAAGATATGTTGATATGCATATAAAGTAATAGTTCAAAAAAAGATAAGTTAGAGTTCAGTAAATATCTCAGTAGTTGGAATATAGATGTAAAACCTAATAAATCATGATTTCCTAGAGAATTCAAACCAATGTTGTCAAACTCGAATCGAATCGTGAATCGGTCTAGGGGTGTGTCTTGTAAATTGTAAATCGTAGAATCGTAAGAGTTTTAATTTTTTTGACCTTTTTTTGTTATAATTATTATTTATACTACAATTACATATAAAATGACAAAAAATTATCAATATGAGATTTAAACATAAGTATTAAGTGTATAAATTGTTTTCTATTATTAGAAAACTATATTTTTTATATTTATAATAAATAAAATAACTGTAATATAGTAGTACATAATACAAATTACAAAATACTAAAATAACTATAATACAATATTACATAATACAAATTAAATACTTGTATCAATTTAATTTATGTAAATAAAATAGATTAAATTTCTTTGGTTTTTTTGAAATTTATTTTATGTAATAATATTTAGTGAGATGTAATATAAATTATACATCAATAATTTCTTTTGTTTTTAAGGTCATTGAATTCTATTCATTGTCTAAATGTCACTCAGTTATGTAATTATAAGACTAAATAATGTTTATATTTTAGTACAGATAAATTTTAAAAAGAAATTAACAAATAAATTAAATCCATTTAAATAAATTTTATTAGCATTCATCAAATATTTAAAAAAAAATTAGAGCTTTTTTAATTTTTTAAAATAGATATAAAGATTAAAATAAAAAATAAGAGATTTTTTTTAATTAAAACATAAAAATGATAATAAAAAAGTTAAAAAATATAAAGATGGCGTAAGAGAAAAAGTCGTGTGCTTGACGCTAGAGACATATGTGCTACCTAGTACATATTACCGTGGTGCGAGCGTCACATATATGTGACCTAAAGTAAATACATATTACCGTGGTGGAGTGTCTCATATCTGTGACCTAAGTAAAGGTACTCACACATGAAATGAAAGAAAGGAAGAGGCAGCGACTGCAATGCCTAACCCTGAAAGGAAGAAAGAAAGAAAGAGAGAGGAAAAAAAGAAGAAGAAAGAAGAGAGAAGAAAAGATGAAGGGGAGGCGGAAGATCTGAAACAGGTGGCTTTTCATTTTCTTCCCTTTTTTTTTTTCTATTTTCCCTCTTCCTATTTCTTCCGCATCGCATGATGGTGCGATTGCCGATTTTGGAATCGCACGATTTGCGATTTTCGCAAAACTCGTCCGATTAATGGGGTTTTTCGATTGAACCAGCGAGTTGACTCATTGGACCATCCCAGTTGAGTCGACTTGTCCGAGTTGACTCGCAACTCGGACGATTTTTACAACATTGATTCAAACCATACTTTAGAGGAAAAGAACATAAATATGTCATAGGATATGGTGTATTTTCAGATTTTACGCATGTATGCTGACTTTTAGATATCATTGATTGTAAATGATTATAAATGATCTTTCTTTCCTTTTTCCTCGCCTTGATTTGCTCCCTATACTCTATATATACATGTATCTCTCTCAATTCTTCTTTCTTCCTCCATTGCCTTCATTCTCCCATTTTCATTCTAAGATGGTATCAAAGCTAGTTTGACCAAAATAGGGAACATGTTCAAAAAAAGGTGACGTCCATGGAGACATGCTGATGCGGGAGCATTTTTTATCTGGATTTGATGTTGTTGGACCTTGACATTATTTTTTTTTACTTAGTCTTGTCTTTTAGTTTTTGTCTTTTTTTTATGAGGGCAAAGTGTTTTTTTTGAATTATTATAATGAGGGGCAATTTTGTCTTTTACTCTCTCATTAGTTGCCCTAGAGCATAAGGAAACGACAAGGAGGATAGGAAACAAGAAGGAGCCGCCAGCCCCTTGTTATATTTTCGTTAAAAGGGTCTTGTAAAGAGGGAGTTGTAATACACAATGGAATGAAATGGAAAAGGAAGAAAAAAAGCCTTAGCCTATGCGCATGGTGTGAATTCCCCTTGGGGGTTTGGTGTGAAGCCAACATTGGAGCACTTCTCTATCATCTTCTCCCTCCTCTCTACACTCCATGGTAAGAACAATCTAATCTTCTCGCTTCTCTTCTCTTTTCTTCTCTTTCCCTCTTTGTTTTCTATCATAACCACCTAAAAGCCATCTCCTAGCTGCCGCCATCATCTTAGCCTCACTTCACCCTTGCCGCCTCCCCTAAAGAGTTTTCCCAGCCTTGCTGCCCCTTTTCCTTGGATCTAAACAGTCACCACAACCCTTCTCCTTGATTCTCAAAGCTATCTTGGTCCATACCCATCATCTATTCCCATAACAACAACTAGTCCCGTAGTCCCTACACATAATTCTCCCAAAACAACCCCAATCAACACCATTTTAAATCTAAACAGCCATAAAATACTTGGGACAGCGCTGTCCCATTGTTCCTTGTGTCCCAAATCTATCTATTTAGTCTTCCTTTGGCCTATAGCCCTTCAAACAGCAGTGTAACATCTGAATGACATTAATTCAGCCCCATATTAATTCAAAATCTGCATGGTTTATCAATATTGACTGAATGAACTGTTACATCTTCATGGGACTGATTTGTTGAGCATCTTTAGAGTCAGAATTAGGACTTCAAGAGTATTAATTGTGATTTGGAATCTCAAATGAATGTTTATAATGGTGGATGTGTTTGGACATGTTGACTTGCTTTTAATTGCTTATTGTGGTATGTTTAATAATCTCAGTTTTATTGCATACATGTGTTCATATCGTCATTTTAGATTAGCCCAGGTCAAGTCATCGTAGATTTGCATAGATATTAATTTTGGATTTCTAGCCAACCCTACATCAAATTTGGTGGCCCATGCAGGTCACTTGACTTAGGTTGTGTCTTAAGTTGGCTATCTTGGAGTGTTTAGGATGCATGTAGGTGTAAACTGCATCCATTCATCATTGAATCTAGGAGTTACATGTGTACCCGTAGTGGTAAGGAATACCATCCCGACATGAGTTCCCAAATTGGACAATCCAATCCCAATACTCCTAATATGGACTTCAACACGTTAGTCAAAGTGATTACTGATCTACGGATTTCCATAGCCCATCTTGAGCGTCGAGTAGAGAGATCAATACTCTCACCAATGCCCGTGTTGATGAGTTGGTGATGTAGGACAACTAATGGGATAACCCTAAATGGCTAATTTGATTCCCTAAAAATGAAAAGGGATGAAAATAATGCACTCTAAATCTGAATGTGCTGAAATTAAATTTCAATTATTACTTGCAATTAATTAATATAAAATTACCACACATAATCACGCAAATACGAGGAACACAAAGGAATAAATGGGTTAATGAAGGTCCAATGACAGTTTGGTAATTTAAGAAAAGAAAGGCTAATAGCCACGTGAGTTATAAGGGAGATGGGTGACTCTTGGGACTTAAGGCACATGACATAACTTAGGCTTTTATTAAAATAAAAGGATATACGAATGGAAATAGCTAGGATGTAGCGGAAGACTTGGGAAGGAAAGGGTTTGTGGCAGTTCAAGGAAAGGGATTAGGGAAGCCATAGAAGCAGCAGAAAGGGTTTTGGGACAAAGGTGGAAACTAGAGAGGGGGATTTGGGGTGGCGGAAAGGTGGATAGGTAGTGGGGTTTGGTGGTGACGGTAGAGAAGGCTTGGACAAAGACTGGGAATGCAGATCTGGACAGATCTGGGCTAAGGAAAAGTCTGGCAGCAAGAGGGGAGGAGAAAGAGAGAAGAAGAGAAGAAGAAGAGAAGAGGGAGAAGAGAAGAAGAAGAAGTACCTGAAGAAGAAGGTCTGGTGGCCTCACGCCGTAGCCTCACGCTAAGGAATCACTCCCAAAGATCGTCGCACCAATCACATATATCTTGCGAAAACTTTCTCAAGCTTATTTTCATTCAATCATCCTCTCCCAAAAAGGGGATTACATAGGGTATTTATAATAATCTCAAGGTAAGAAAATATCAACACCTAAAATTAGAAACCTCAAATACACTTAAAACGAAAATAACTCACTCAAAATAGGAAATCCTAATTTCTAAATACAACCAAATCGAAAATAGAAGTAAATAATAAAAGGAAACTCTTGCTCTGCATCAGTTGGTTGCTTTTCTCAGAAATGGTACTTTTGATGGTTGTGTGGAGGACGCTAATAACTCCACCTATACCGTCAAGGATGAGTTGAGGATATTCCTTTAGGTGATAACCTAGAAGGTTTCGAGGACGGGAATATGCATAGAGGTCCACCCCATGGGCGGGGACGAGGTGAGCCAGGAAAGCGGGGTAGAGGGAGAGATTTTGGTCACGGTAGAGGTCCAAATAGGCGTGTGGTCGATCAGGAGTTTCTTGACCTCGATGAGCTGTTGATGAGAACTATTCGGGTTGAAGCTTCTATTTTTAATGGGAGACCTGACCCTAAAGTCTTTCTAGACTGGATCTTTGACATAGACCATTTCTTTGAGTGGCACCCCCTAACAGAGGGAAAGAAAGTCTAGTTTGCCAAGATGAAATTGATAGGGCAAGCCCGAATTTTATGGGAGTGTGTGGAGCGAGAGAGAGAGAGGGCGAGACATGGTCCCATTACCTCTTGGGAGGTGATAAAAGATAGATTGAACACAAAGTATGTGCCTCTCTCTTATCATAATAGCTTATTGGACTAGTGGCAGGCCCTTAGGCAAGGGAGCATGTCAATGTATGAGCATATCAACCACTTCGAGGAGTTTGTGATGCGGTGTCGTATCATCGAGGACCCCCAGATGACCTTTTCTAGATTTTGTACGGGTCTTCGTCCAGAGCTACAGAAGGAATTGATCCCCATGATGTGACCACACTAGGTGAGTGCCAGCGATGGGTTCGAGAGTTGGAGCGTTATCTCAGACATCCAGTCGTGAGACGATTTGACTTCAGTAGCACCGAACAGAGGACTACTACTCCAGGAGTGAGATCCACTGTAGCCAGTCAGCCGCCCTGGAACCAACCAATTGCCTCAACCACTACTGGGGTGGATAAGAGCAAAGCAGTGTTTGGAGCGAGTTCCAAGGGCAAAGGGCCCAAGTGCTACAATTGTCAAGGCTATGGACATTACGCACAACAATACCCCAGTAAAGGCAGACAGAAAACCTTGCTCCTTGAAGGTAATGAATCTGAAATAAATGGGGAAAAGGAACAAGAGTTTGAGGAAGAAGTCCATGTGCCCGAAATGAGTTCCCAAATTGGACAATCCAATCGCGATACTCCCATTATGGACTTCAACACGTTAGTCAAAGTGCTTACTGATCTACAGACCACCGTAACCCATCTTGAGCAAGAGTTTGAGGAAGAAGTCCATGAGCCCAATTTGGAAGACATCGATGAGGATAAGTGTAACACCCCGCCCTTTTCACTCTAAAATCAGAGTTTTTTTTTTTTTTAAATAATAATAAACAAGTGATCGGGGCGGGACGTCACGACGCGAGTTAAGTTCGGACTTCTAAAGTCCGACCCTTAACTGGCCAAGCCCATGTGCGTATGATCTAAGTCCATAAGAACCGATCCACACATGGTACAAATAAGACTTGCGGAATAAACTTAATCTTAATCTAACTGCGGGTTATAGTAGATCCTAAGACTACTCCATTTTCCATTTTTATATAGCAAAGTACATAATCATCCAAAATTACCAAATAACCTTAAAGTAAGCATTCATTCTAAACCATCCAAATCCTACCAACCATAGCAAATAGTTAACTACATTATTACATGCCAATATCATCTAACTATCAAATTACATTATCCAAATAAACTTAAGTAAAAAGTCCATAAATCAAAGTCCATTCAAAGCCCATGCTCCTATGCTTGGTTTCCTTCAAAATCCTCGTTCTTCCCCTTTCTTGCGTCATCCACTAAGGATAAAGATAGGGCGTTAGATCAACACGCCCAGTAGGCGTTTCCGATTAGGGCTACCATAAGGTTAGTATAAAAACATGCAAATAATATAATAATGCATGTTCATCAAAATCTCATAAAAACAATGCTATGTATGTAATGCATATGTAATGAGTCCCACCCATCACAAATATACATAGCCTCCTCTTGACGGGATTCTCATCGTCAAGGTACCCCACAGTGGTCTTTCGGACGCCCCGACGGAGTGTGGCCTCCGGTTTCCTTTTGATGGGATTCTCATCATCAAGATACCCCACAGTGGTCTTTCGGACGCTCCGACGGAGTGTGGCCTTCGGTTTCCATAATTACCACCCCATGCCATGCATGAGATGTCCATGAGTTCATGCCATTTGTAAATACATCTTAATATACAAAACCACTTTGAAACATAATAACTTAGCACATAATTTATCAAAATTAAGATAAAACATCAAATATAAGTGTCGTTCAAAAAGGTAGGAAACCTACAAAAAGTTCACTGAAGTTGTCCTTTCTTCTCAATCATTCACCCGTTCACGACTTGTGCACCGTTCAAGTCCCGTTACCTTGTTTATATAACAGCAAGTTAATCACATGTCCTTATGATTTCTAATTAAGTTTAAATCCCAAAAACCACCTTGTGGGGTTCAACCATACTACATGGCCGAACCTCACCCACATAAATTTTGGTCTCCTTTTTTATTTAATCCAAAACCATCCAAATAACTTAAATCTTCCAAATGTACCTTGGTAGGGTTCGGCCATACAACATGGCCGAACCTTACCACTTTGGTTTTGGCCCATCTTTCAAATCCTTTGGTCATTTCATTCCATATTTACAATCGTGCCATTAAATTAACCCTTTGTTTAATTTTCCTTAATAACCAATATCCCTAACCAATCCACCTTAGTGGGGTTCGGCCATACAACATGGCTGAACCTCACCATCTTAATTTGGTCCTTTAAATCCTTCATACATACATCTCCATTTGATTTTGCCCAATTACATTATAAGTTAACCACTAAGTCCATCAATTGACCATTAGTGGGGTTCGGCCATACTACATGGCCGAACCTCACCATATTGATTTTTGTCCCTCTTTCCATCATCTAGGATGGCTAATTATTTACCTATACTAAGTCCATAAGTATGAGTGATTCTTAAATCAAAAGCATATAATCCTTCAAAATCTCCAACCATGTTCTTAATCCATATAACCATAAAAATAGTCCATGGGGTTCGGCCATACACATGGCCGAACCCTATGGTTCTCTTGACTCAATTATCCCATCATTTTTATATAAATTAGGCTCTACACTTTAGCCATGATAACCATATGGTTCAGCCATCCAATGGCCGAACCAAGATATTAAACTTATCTTCATTAAAAACCCTTTTAAAACCTTCATTACATGATATGGTTTTTATCCCTCAAAAACCATAAAAATTACTAAATCCTTTCATGGGGTTCGGCCATCCAAAGTGGCCGAACCCTATGATCCATGTTTTGCCCTTTTTAAACAACATAATCCATGATTTAAAGCCCTTGATAGATTCGGCCATACAATAGCCGGATCATATTCCCTTAACCAATTTATTTAACAAGGGTTTATAGTGCACTTACCAATACCGCGACTCCTCCGGTTCTTTCACTCCTTGACCTTCTCCTTCCTTAGTCCTTCCTTCCTCCTCTTCTCTTTGATCTTAGCCGATCCAAACCTTGCTGGAAACCCCTTGAAATGGTTCAGCCAAATTATTGATTTGAGAGAGAGATAGAACTTTGGCCTTAGATGAGAGTGATAAAACCTTGGTGCAAAACTCCTTTGCTCTATGTGTACTTTGTCTTGGTAAAATGATCGGCCAAGGACTGATTGGTATGAGAGACAATCAACCAATGTCTTTGGTCTTGAGAGATGGAGAACGTCCAAGGGAGAGAGAGAGTGAGAGAGTGAAAATGAAACTCCTTTGGCTAATGAAATTCAGCCTAAGGTTGGCACCACATGTAACTCCCCTCCCATTCGTTTCCATCACTTATTTCATTTGGGGGTTTCATCCTTGAGATGAAACCCTCCAACGGTTTTTGGCTCTTGGCTGCCCTAGATGCAATCTTCTTCAAGTGTGAACCCACTTGTAACTCCCATTTGCTTAATGCCTCCCTTGGGGTTTCATCCTTGAGATGAAACTCCCAAGGTACCAACGGCTACCTTTTGATTAACCTTGAGTAACTCCACATGCTTATTTAACTTCCATCTTGGGGGTTTCATCCTTAAGATGAAACTCCCATAGCATCCCACGGTCATATTTGAATATTGAGTTCCATAACCACCACCACCCATTATGTGCTCATGTGGGAGTTTCATTCTTGAGATGAAAACTCCTACATGCCAACGGTTTTGTATCTTAACCCTTGGACCTTCCAACTATCCAATTCCCCTCATGCATAGAATAATCTCTCATGCATAACATAAAATCTCCATGCAATTCCAACGTGTAAAAAGTGGTTTGAATTTCAAACACTCACCATTTGTAACTCCATAAAACCGCCACCCCATTTATTACTTATCTAGGGGTTTCATGCATGAGATAACCTCTCCATGCATCCAACGTGTGGAGTAGTTTTATTTTAAAACTACAAACCTTCTCCCTCACATTTACATTTACTCAACTTAATCATTTAATTTAACTCCATCTAAACTCAATCAATTATTTCAACTCAATTCAAACTCAATTATTTATTCCAACTCAATCCAAACTCAATCATTTATTTCATCTTAACCCAATTAAGCTTTGAGCTCACCTAATGGTCAAAAATGTCAACCACGACCCATTGGGTCCCATTTGGGTCCTTTGACCCAATTAACCACTTTGACCCAAATAAATGTACATTACCTTTTTAATTTACTTTGAACCTTATACCAAGTACATTGGTTCCTACTTGAACAATGGGTCCCACTATTTTCTCATCTACGATCATAACCCTTTAATTCATAAATCCAATGGCATTTTCGTAAATATTGATATATTGAAAAACTGGGGTATTACAATAAGGGACTTTGAGAATGGCTTGGCTTTTGTGCAGGGAGACTCATACCCCCGTGGGGAGGTAATACCCTGCGTTTGATGGTGGGGCATCGATGTGCCCTAGCACAACCAAAGAGAGTGACGATTGGTGAAGGAATAATATTTTCTATACCTTTGCTAAAAGCGGTGACAAGACCTGTAAGGTCATCATTGATAGTGGGAGCTATGCAAATGTCATTGATTCGTCGACAGTTTCCCGATTAGGGTTGTCACCCATTGCCCATCCTCACCCATATCGGGTTGCTTGGGTGGACTCGCCATCTATTCCCGTGACTCAACAGTGTCGGTACCTGTCCAATTTTCATCCTATAAAGACACTGTATGGTGCGACGTGATACCTATGGAAGTAGGTAATGTTATTTTGGAGAGGCCGTGGTTGTATGACATGGATGCCACACTGTTCGGTAGATCGAACGTGTGCTCATTCATCTTTGAGGGTAAAAGGATTAAGTTGAAACCCTCTTCCCCCCCAAAGCACCAAAGAATGAGGCGGAGAAGCCAAGAAGGGCACAAACAACAGTGGCTCAAAACCTAAGTCCTGCATCTCAGTCCTATTGAGTTTGAGAAAGAGGCTAAAGAAGAGGACATTGTATTTGCATTGGTTACAAGAGAAACATCCTCCGAGCCTAGTGTTGATCATCCGCGGGAGGTTGAGCCGATTATGAGTGTGTTTCAAGATGTCTTCCGTGACGATTTACCGGATGAGCTCCCTTCCATGCGTGACATTTAGCCGCTATTGACTTTGTACCCGGAACGACCCTACCCAACTTGCCACACTAAGGCAAGTGGATGAACTCCTTCGTAAGGGTTTTATCAGGGAGAGTCTGAGCCCTTGTACCGTTGCCTGCGGTCCTCACACCAAAGAAGGATGGAACATGGCAAATGTGTGTGGACAGCAGGGCCATTAATAAGATCGCGGTCAAGTATCGGTTTCCATATCGAGGCTCAATGACATGTTGGATATGAGGGTAGGTGCCAGTGTGTTTTCGAAGATAGACTTAAAAGAGTGGATACCATCAAGTCTACATTCGTCCTGGGGACGAGTGGAAGACTGCCTTCAAGACAAAGGAAGGATTGTAAGAGTGGATGGTCATGCCTTTTGGGCTATCAAATGCCCCTAGTAATTTCATAAGGATCATGACCCAAGTGTTAAGACCATTTATTGGTAAGTTCTTGGTAGTGTATTTTGATGATATCTTGATATATAGTGCTACCAAAGATCAACACCTCTACCACTTGAGGCAGGTATGTGAGACCCTCCGAGCTGAGAAATTGTATATGAACCTAAAGAAGTGTTCCTTCATGACTACTAGAGTTGTCTTCTTGGGTTTCGTAGTTTCTCCTAAGGTATGTCGGTGGATCTGGAGAAAGTGAGAGCCATAGTTGAGTGGCCTGAGCCACGTACCATTCACGAGGTCTGTAGTTTCCATGGGCTAGCCACATTTTACAGGCGATTCATTCGTGGGTTTAGCACCATCATGGCCTCTATCATAGATTGCATTAAAAAAAAAAGGATTTTGTATGGACTCCTGCTGCAGCTGGAGCCTTTCAGGAAATTAAATCTAGGATGACTGAGGCTCATGTTATGCGCCTTCCAGACTTTTCTAAAGTCTTTGAGGTGGCATGTGATGCTTCTGGCGTCGGCGTAGGTGGTGTTTTGAGTCAGGAGGGACATCCTATTTCTTATTTTAGCGAGAAGTTACAGCCCACCAAACAAAAGTATACCACCTATGTTAAGGAACTCTATGCGGTTGTGCAATCTTTGAGACATTGGCGACATTATTTGATATCGCAAGAGTTTGTCTTATATACCAACCATGATGCCCTGAGATATCTGAACTCTAAAAAAAACTAAACTCACATCTCGTCAAGTGGGTAGAGTTTCTTCAAGAGTATACATTTGTGCTCAAGCACAGGGCTAGTGTAAAAAATAAGGTTGCAGACACCCTTAGCTGTAGGGTGGCTACCGTGAGAGTTGAGTCTGACCCTCCTAAAGTAGAGCCTATAGAACATTTTGACTTTGGTGACGGCATCTATCATAGGACAACTCCCCTACACACCATGAGCATTTCAGTGGCGGGATTTGAGCGTATATGAGACAAGTATCCTCAGTGCCCAGATTTTGGAAGTGTGTACGCTGGTCTCACGAACGATCCTCACGCTAGATGGGGACGGTTTGTCTTGCAAGATGGCTACCTTTTTGGGCAGTCATCTTTGGATCCCTCGCACTTCCCTTAGAGAGTTCCTCATCTGGAAACTACATGGCAGTGATATTGTGGGTCATTGGGGTCGGGATAAGACCTTTGCCCTTGTGGAAGATGGGTTCTATTGGCCTCATCTCTACAGAGATGTAGCTACTATTGTTGGGCAGTGTCGCACATGCCAACTGGCAAAACAGAGAAAACAGAATACCTAGCTATACTCACCTTTGCCTGTTCCGCATGCCCCGTGGCAGGATGTTAGCATGGACTTCGTGTCTGAGTTTTCCAAGACTATCAGGAAGCACGATTCCATCATGGTTGTAGTGGACCGTTTTTCAAAGATGGCCCACTTTATTTTGTGCTCGAAGCCTACTGATTCTCCCCGAGTTGCACGTTTTTTTTATGATTCGGTAGTTTGTAAACACGGATTGCCCAAATCCATAGTGTCTGACAGGGATGTGAGGTTCGTCAGTTACTTTTCGAAGACACTGTGGCACATGTTGGGCACGCGTCTGCAATTCTCGACGGCCTATCACCCTCAGACAGATGATCAGACTGAGGTGGTTAATCGAAGTTTGGGTAACCTTTTGAGGTGCCTTGTTGGGGATCGTATCAGGGATTGGGATCTCGTCCTATCGACTGCTGAGTTTGCATATAACAATTCGGTCAATAGGTCCTATGTATGAGTCCATTTGAAGTTGTTACTGGTTATAAGCTAGGACCCCATTAGATCTCATTCACATGTCGCTACCCATAGGCCATCTGAGTCTGCATCTGCATTTGCACAACATATACATCATTTGCATACTGAGATTAGGCACAAGATCACCTTGAGCAACGAAAAGTATAAGGCAACTGTTGACGCACATCGCCGGCATAAGGAATTTCAGGTGGGTGACCATGTCATGGTTCGGGTTCGATCTAAGTGCTTCCCGCAAGGAGTGGTTAAGAAATTGCAAGCCCGAAGTACTGGTCCTTTTAAGGTTGTTCGATGAGTTGGGTCCCAATGCTTATGTATTAGACATTCCATCTGATCTTGGGATTAGTTCAACTTTCAATATTGAGGACCTTGTTTCGTTCTTGGGTCAAACATCTATTCCGTCCAATCCTTTTCAAGACCCAACCAACACCCCTGACCTAGACCATGACCAACAACATGTTCCTTTACTGCCTCCCATTTCGACCGCCAGAGATGCTATTGAGGATATTGTAGACGATTGAGTGGTTTCCACGACCCGAGGGGGATATCAGGAATACCTTGTGTATTGGCAGGGTCGACCAGATTCAGAGCAGACTTGGATTACTCACGAGGAGTTCCAGAGACTTGATCCAGACATGTTAGATCGTTGTCACAGCCGCACATCAGGAGGAGTTGCTATGGGTAGCCGACCTCAACAATATTGGCACTCGCACCGCCACCATTATCGATGACGACCAAGGACGACAGAAGATCTTCTATGGTTGGATTGATACTAGTTGCAGATCCGACACATCAGCACTACCTCCCAGTCGTTCAGCCTTTCCGCGCTTTAGAGTTCTACATTGGTCTTCCTCGACAGAGTCGAGTTTCGTCTCGGGCAGGGAGAATGATGCGGGAGCATTTTTTATTTGGATTTGATGTTATTGGACGTGGACATTTTTTTATTTTTTTTACTTAGCCTTGTCTTTTAGTTTGTGTTTTTTTTATATGAGGGCAAAGTTGTCTTTTTTTGAATTATTATAATGGGGTGCAATTTTGTCTTTTACTCTCTCATTAGTTGCCCTAGAGCATTAGGAAACAAGAAGGAGCTGCCGGCCCCTTGTTGTATTTTCATTAGAAGGGTCTTGTAAGAGGGACTTGTAGTACACAATGGAATGAAATGGAAAAGGAAGAAAAAAAGCCTTAGCCTATGTGCATGGTGTGAATTCCCCTTGTGGTTTTGGTGTGAAGCCAACATTGGAGCACTTCTTCTTCCTCCTCTCTACACTTCTATGGTAAAAACAATCTAATCTTCTCTCTTCTCTTCTCTTTTCTTCTCTTTCCCCTCTTTGTTTTCTATCATAACCACCTAAAAGCCATCCCCTAGCTGCCGCCATCATCTTAGCCTCACTTCACCCTTGCCGCCTCCCCTAAAGAGTTTTCCCAGCCTTGCTGCCCCTTTTCCTTGGATCTAAACAGTCACCACAACCCTTCTCCTTGATTCTCAAAGCTATCTTGGTCCATACCCATCATCTATTCCCATAACAACAACTAGTCCCGTAGTCCCTACACATAATTCTCCCAAACAACCCCAATCAACGCCATTTTAAATCTAAACAGCCATAAATACTTGGGACAGCGCTGTCCCATTGTTCCTTGTGTCCCAAATCTATCTATTTAGTCTTCCTTTGGCCTATAGCCCTTCAAACAGCAGTGTAACATCTGAATGACATTAATTCAGCCCCATATTAATTCAAAATCTGCATGGTTTATCAATATTGACTGAATGAACTGTTACATCTTCATGGGACTGATTTGTTGAGCATCTTTAGAGTCAGAATTAGGACTTCAAGAGTATTAATTGTGATTTGGAATCTCAAATGAATGTTTATAATGGTGGATGTGTTTGGACATGTTGACTTGCTTTTAATTGCTTATTGTGGTATATTAATAATCTCAGTTTTATTGCATAATGTGTTCATATCGTCATTTTAGATTAGCCCAGGTCAAATCATCGTAAATTTGCATAGATATTAATTTAGAATTTCTAACCAACCCTGCATCACATACATTTTACCAGTGATAGGAGGATCAAGACACTTATACCTTTTATGGAACGAAGAGTATCCCAAAAAACAAATATTTGATAAAATGCATAGAGAGTTTATCGTTAGAAAGCAAATGGACAAAGAAAACACATCGAAAGATGTGTAAAGGAATTGTGCATGGATACTATCAATCGGGGCTTTGTTATGTAACACGTGAGGTCGTTCAATTAATTAGATAGCATGAATTAAAATAGCTTCTAGCCAATACAGCTTAGTACATGCATAGTAATAGCAGGGAATAGGCTACTTCAAGAAGGTGACAATTTTTCCTTTTGGCAACACTGTTTTGTTGAGGTGTGTGAGGGAAAGAGGTTTGAGATTTAATGCCATGGTCCTACAAAAATTGTAAAAATGAATGTCACAAATAGGCCCCCACTTTGCAAAATTTTGATATGACAAGCATATTGCGTTTTGACCCGTAGGTAAAATGTGTCAAAGTGATAAAAAACTTTAGACTTTTGCTTCATCATGTATACCCAAGTCATACGAGAATAGTCATTAATAAAAGTAACAAAATAGCAAAAACCAGTATGTGAAACAAAAGGAGACATCCAAACATTAGAGTGAATAAACGAACAAAATGTAGTACTTTTATTAAGTGATATTGGAATAGAAGGTCTATGATGTTTGCTATATTGGCAACTTACACACTCAATTTTTTCAAAAGACAAGAAAGGAACCAATTGCTTCAAGACTTTATTAGCTGGGTGTCTTGAACAACAATGCCAAAGCCACATGTCCAAAGAAAATGAGGTAGAACAAGCCTTAGAGTGGTTGTCAGTCCGAGGATCGAAGAAATATAACCGTTGGCTTCACAACCACTACCAATTCTACTTCGTGGCCAAGTCGAGGAAGACCAGTGGGTAGGACAAAATGTTACTGTACAATTCAATGACTTAGTAAGTGCCTTAACAAACAAGAGGTTTTGAGATAAATGAAGAATATGTAAGACAAATGATAACCAAGATTAGAAGACAAGGGGATAGTCCCTTTATCTGCAATATCAGTGAAAAAACCATTAACTAATTTCACTTTACCAAAGAAAAAGGAAAAAGCGTGGAGAAAAGATGAGACATGCCAGCCATATAATTAGTAGCTCCAGAATTGATAATCTAGGAGCTATTAGATGAAGCTTATAACAGGAATCAACATAGTGATTAGTCATCTTGCAGTATATACAGAATCGGGTACCCTTCTTCTTTGGTCCTCTAGTATCCCGTGCTCATCCAACACAGGGTCCTTCCCTTTAAGAGAAGATGCCCCTTCAAGACCAGAGCTGACCGATCAACGGGTGCAATGACAGGGGACATAACCTGGCAACGCCTCTCATCAAGAAGCAATATAGAATATATTTTAGTTGGGGGTGGAAGAGGTCACTTGCTTAGAATTTGGGCATGAATAGGCTCAAAGTCAAGATTAAGACTAGCAAATAAGTCAAATGTGCGCATTTTTTCAACCTATTTCTTGTGCACAAAGTATTTGCAGGTTTTCAAATTGAACATTCTCATGTTGATCAAGTTCCAACCAATCACTCCTCATTTTTTTTAGTAATATTGAATGAGACAACTTCCCATTCAAAGATTGGTAGCATCCCTGGTATAGCTTATAGATGCAAGTGGAGTTATCATCATCAGAATATATTGTATCCAATAAACCCTTTGTAGTGGGTAGGGTATACACTGTTGCTGAGATAATTACCCAAGACAGGGGGTGAATTGGGTATGACAAACTTTTCTACCTTCTTTAGATTTACTCAAATTCAAAATCAAGAAGGAAATACAAGAATAAGTAAATAAATAAATGCAACCAAATAAGTGAAATAGATGAGAAGAGATGGAGAATTGAACCTGTCGATTTAGCAAGGCTCGGCAATACCCGCATACGTCCTCGACTCAAGAGAGCCCCTTGAGATTTGAAACACACTAGTTGTTCTCCTTAACGGTGGAGAATAAACCGATACAAAAGATCGCTTACGGGTGGGGAGAGGCCCACGAATAATCCGAAGTAGAAGGCACTCTTCTTCTTCAGTAGGGTTGAACTAACCGTTTACAACAATGATGTCAAGTACAATGATAACTCTTGAATAATTCTCAAAGATATGAAAGTGATATAGCCTAAGAGTTAATCAATCAATGAATCATAATAGCTCAAGTAGTAGTTTGAAAGTGATTTGGGGCTTTTAAGCAATGGTGATAAGGGAACAATGAATCTCAAGATTGGAAGTGGTTGGAGAGAGATTTATTGTTCATAAATGGTCCTATATAAGAAAAATTGAATTCATGACAGTTGGAGCCACATTTAATGCATTTATGACCATTGGGAACCACATTTAATGCTCTTCAAATAGAGTCGTTTCTGCACATTCGATCGACTGGATCATATTTTTCGTCGTCTGAAATTTCCCAGATAAGTATATCAATTCGATGCATTTGGTCGTCCCAACAGGGATTTACGGTTGTCCGGATTTATCAGAGACCACTTCTCTGTTTCAGTTAAGCACTGTGGTCTTTGCAGTCGTCTGAATTTATCAGAGAGCACTTGGTCCACTTGATGCTTCATTTGGCTTGACCAAACTGTTTGTGGTTGTCTGGATGGATCTGAGATATGAGTATAACATTTGTCATAATCAGTTGACTGGTTTAATTTCAGTCCATCCGAATTTCTATAAGGCTTGTATCTCAGTCAAATCTTTTTTTATCAAGTCCATAATGATTTCAATGAGTCATGGGACTTGGGTAATGTCCAAGAACCTATCGAAGTGTACTCTATTGGTTTCTTGAGATCTTAAAGGTCATTGAATAACTTTACATACAAATCTAGAACACTCACGCCCTAAGACTAAAGACAGACATAAATTTTAAATGCTTCAGTCCTCGTGTCTTGAGCCATGTGATCTTCAATAATTGCTTGAGCTTTTCTTCATTCTTCATAATAACTTGTACAGGATTTGTTTGATATCCAATACATGTCTCCTTAACAGCCAGCGATATTTCTTCAGTTGAGCCAACACTTACACATTATGCCTAAACAAAGAATGTTCGTACAGTTCGTCAATGGCTTTGTTATAATCAAAACCACCCAAAAACCATGGGTTGTAACCTTCGGGCTAACATACACTAGTCCTTGAACATGCTCCTCCACAGAATGTAAGAGTCAGGTTTGAACCAAGGAGTTGTTGGCTTTCCATTCTTTGTATTTGGACCTATCCTTTACAGGCTTCACGGTCGTATCATCAATATAATCTGTGTTTTGTTTAGCATCAAGAAAAATTCTGGTCGATTGAGATTATTTTTCAATAATTGGTCTCATTTAAAAGATCAGTTGTGATCTTCCCAATGTAGGTGGAATCGGAAGATGTGTTACAAGCATGCTTGAAGTATTAGAGGAGGCCATTGAATGATATAAGATACAGGTATAACGGTCATACGGGATCAAAAAGAAGTCTCGACCCAAAAACACCAAAAAAAATGAGAGCCAACGACAATGTACATGTAGAAAGAACAAAAAACGAGCCCTACAATCAGAGATCTGCAATACCAACTAGTTGGATGAGAAAGAAGCCAAGGGAGACTTTGGTTAATGTTAACCAGGTCCCAAAGGCTCCAATCTAGGGCAAATTCTAAAATAAAAAGACTATGTGACTGCCACAAGAGGATAGCGTCAACAGTGGGCCCCATAGATCACGAGAAGAAGAAACCCAATGAGATGTGCAATAGGGCCTTGGGCGACCATAGCAATATGGCTTCCAACAATATCGACGAGTTGTTGTGGCAGATTTGGAAGGAGGAGGCCAGAAAATACTATTGTTGAGTGTTACAAGCACGAATACGAGAAGCTAGAAAAGGGGCCCCACAAGTTAGCAAACCCTAGGACCATTGGATGGATGAAAGGAGGACCCACAACGATTTGGGCTGGGGTGGTTTCGAAGGCCAACAATAGTATACACTCTGATCAATAGGTGAATAGTAAACATGTCCAGACACTATTGTTAGGGCTTGCTGCAGTCTTGAGATGTGAAGATGGAAGAGAGAGGGATGGTCCCTTTTTCTAGCATGGTAGTAGTGGAACTATTAGCTAATTTAACTCGACTACAAGAGACATGGAAATGGAAGAGAAAATATTAGATAAGTGGCCCCGAAATCAATGATCCAAGAATGAGACGAGGCTGATTGGCAAAGGACTCAGTACCTGAAGTAGATGAGACAGCATTGGACACCTTGGAGGGGGAGACGATCCATCGTTGTAACAGCAAGTTAAAGTCCTAACGTTATTGGGGCACTGTCACTAACCACACCAAATGAGGAGGTAACAGGCGAGGCAACGGAGACAGTTGCTGCTTCGGACAACCATGTAGTTTGTAGCAAGAATCAACATAATGGTTTAGTGCAGAACCGAGACCACTTCTTTCGGGACCTTTGGTGTCACGATGAAGGTTAGAAGAGGGATCCTTGATTTGAAAACAAAAAACTGGATTTTCTGGAATGTCATAGTCGTGGAAAAAGAAACTTTCAGAAACTTGATGAAGAGTGTGCAAAACAGAAATCCAACCCTACGGATGGATAGCCCTTTAAAAAACGGTAGGGGTAGGTACGTTCCCGCCAGAAGCTTCGGTAGAAAAGAAGTTCGACAACGGAGAAGAATCTGTTGCAGGAAAAAATGACAATGGAGGACAGAAACAGTAACCAGCAGAAAAGGGCCCCATGTGGTCCAAAACCCTTAAGGTATCCTTTGGCAAACATAAGGTGGCCAGGGGCGAAGGTGTCCAATTTTGAGCAGGATCGGAGATTGAAGGACACAGATCAAGCCAATCTGGGAAGGTGTTGGTTAGGGTTGCAGGAAAGAAACGACAGCAGAAGTGGAAGAGTTGCTATAAAGTTCCTCCGAGAGTGGATTCGAGATGATGCTAGATTTCGACAAGGAACTGTAAAATGGAAGAATACTTCTTAAAAAACCCTGAAACTGGTTCTGGCTAATACCATGTAGAAAAATAATAGGAAAAGGGAGAGAATGAGGGAAATATTTTGGAGAATAATCTCTCTCTCTATATTGTATTCCGTGTCAAACTGTAAAAGAGTACAAGTATAAATAATAAAGATGGAGCCAATCATGGTGGCTAATAATAGAAAGAAATAAAGAATGATCAGTTACATTCAATTACAATAAATCGTACAGTTAGTGACATAAAACTAAGTTGATTTTCCAGAATAAGACGACTCTGGTCTACTTAGTGCAAAGGTAGGCCCCACATGATCAATTGTCCTGTAGTGGGTCCCACAACAATGGGTCCTTTCCATGGAGAGGAGCCCTAGTAGGTGTAGGAGGCTGGAAGAGTGAGCAATGACCAAGGTGGAGCGTTCAATCAGCATAGAATGAGTCATAACGAGGTGACGCCGTTCATTGTAAAGCAAGGCGGAATAAACCTCATCCAGAGAGGGAAGAGGTTATTGCCCAAGCAGTTGAGCCCGGCCAATAACTCAAAGGTCTGTTGTTGTCGACATATTGCCTATGAAGAATAGTATCTGAGGAATACTAAAGGTAATGGATTCAAGTTGATCCAACTCCAACTAACAGGACCGCATCTTCGAGTAGAACTGAATGAGGGACAACTCCCCTGTCGGAGATGAGCAGTTGCCTGAGATAATTCATAAGTACAGGCGTATTTGTCCCCATCAGAATGCAGAGCTTTAACAGTGTCTTAAACAACTTGGGCAGTGGAAAGAGTATAGACGAGGCACCAAATATGATCTTCCATTGAATGAAGGAGCCAAGATTGAACCAAGGAGTTATTTGCTGTCTATGGGTATGTAGATGATCTATGCTGGTGCTTTGGCAGTGCCATCAATATAAGATGATAGTTGCTTTGTAGTCAAGAACATTCTCGCAGAATGAGACCTTTTAAAGTAGTACGTCTCATTTAGCAAAACTGTCATGATCTTGCCAATCTGTAGAGAACCAAATGAGGCCATATCGGAAAGAGAAGATGCAATAGACAAAGCCATTTGCACGATAAACCGAGTTGGGAGCACAACAAGAATGGCCAAAAAAGAATCAATAGTTGTGTGCATACACGCAGAGAGAAGAATACAACAGAAGCGGCCTCTGCGACCACGAACGAGAGCTGAAGCTGGAGAAGTGCAGAGCAGAGAACAGGTAGGGGCGACACCAATAATAGAAGAAGAAAGCCAATCCGAGTGTTTGTGAGCAAGATCGAAACCAAACAGTCCAATACCGATAACCACAGTAACAGATCTGAGAAGAAAGGCGCAAAGGCCAGTAAGGGGCGACACCCGTGAGAAGAGATCTGAAGGACAGAACTGCAGAAGCCACGTGACGGAAACAGAAACCCTCAAAACTGGGTCAGGAGTCGGTGGAAGCGTTGAGCAGGAGTGCCCAAAACCAAGTCGAGCGAAGGTAGGCAAAACCCTTTATATGAGAAGGGTAGGTAGGGGAGACACCAATGAGCAGCAGATGGGAGGAGTGAAGAACCCAGCCAGCGGATCTAACAAAAAACCCAGAAAATGGGGTTTTTTGGGACGGGACTGTCGCTGGGCTTGTGACAGCCAAAACACCAAGCCAGAAGCTCCTGAAGGCTCTGATCATACACCACAGATAGGAAGTTGTCAAAAATGACGAGTATGGAGGTCCTTGATGCCGGAAACTTCGCCGGAAAAATTGGAACGGCACCAAAGGTCCGGGCAGCAAACAGTGAATCTGGGGCAGCAGGAAAAAAACAGTCCAGAAGCTTGGAAAAAAAACTAGAAACTTGAGGAAAGGGAGGAGAAGATCTACAACAGAGAACCCTGGAGAGCTGAAGATGACACCGGAGTCATGATGAACAGGAATTCTGGCGATGACTAGAACTCCGACAAGGAACAGTAAAACAGATTAAGAATCCTTCGAAAAACTTCAGAAATTGATTTGGCTGATACCATGTAGAAAATAATAATAGGAAAAAGGAGAAGAGAGAGAATATTGGAGAAGAATTCTCTCTCTGTATTGTATTGAATGTGTTTCAAATCATAAGAGTTACATGTAAAAATAATAACAAGGCGCCAATCAGGTGGCTGATTTTGGAAAGAAATAAACGAATGATACTATTACAATCAATTATACATAAATTCAATTGAATTTCCAGAATTAGAAGATTATGCGTTGCAGAAGTGGGTCCCACAACATGATTTGGTCCTTGTACCTTGGTAACCATGAATTTATAGGTCTACCCCGCTCATTAGTGCGAAGTTCATTCTCGGCTGACCTGCTTTGCCTGCCCATCTCATGTGTTCTTACATGAACGGACTAGACTTGCACATTGTGTGATTGGTGGACAAAATTGGGTTGTGGTTACTAGCCTGACCTAACTCGCATTGGTTGGGGTTTTTTGACCTGGCCCGTGACTCTAACTTGAATGACCTGAGCCTAACCTGCTCCATTGGGTTGGTTGGGTCAGTTTGGGTTTCACCATGGGGTTTTTCAGGTACTACTTTTCTCTAATACATACCAAGCAGGAGTGAAGTGAAAGTTTGAAAATTTCCATCATCCATTTCTAATTTCTTTCTTTTTCCACCTTGTATCTCTTGACCAATCTCTTGAATGACTTTGGATGTGAATAACATTGCAGATAATTCCCACTTTAGAAGTTGAAGCTAAAACTAAAGACTTCAGTGATTAAACCAAGTTTGCCGTATATGGAATATATTTTCCAATGTAGATATAATAACTTAACAAATATACCAAGATGGTCTTGTCTCAGGTTGGGCTGGCCAGCCCTACTCCCCACCAAACAAGCCAATTTTAAATTGGGACAGGAAATTTTGGTCCAGCATTGGCTTAGGCTAGAATACCTACTAAATTCAATTAAGCCCCCCAAAGTGGGGCAAGGCTAGTCAGGTTTCAGGTTTTTCTGGCCCAAGCTGGACCCTACCAGTGGAAACGAGTGTTAGAGGAACAACATTTGTCCAATGCGTAAAGTTTTATTTTATTTATTTCTTTGTTTTTGTAGTCGGACATAATTCTCTTTTGTGCATCTTTATGGTGCCCAACTATCTTACCTTTTTACTTCTTCCTCTCTTTTAGGGGAGGGGGTGGTGGTTTGGTTTTTGTGGGCCTCCCCAACTTTTGGGTGGTCCTCCAATGTGTCTGATCATATGATAGAAAGATTTGTTTCTGTTCTTGTGCATTGGCACACAGGCCAGATTTTGGCTAGTCAAGTAGTCATCCAGTATGTCTAACCATGCAACTGTTTTGTTTCAGTTAAGCTGTTAACTGATTCAAATCTGTTCTATGGGTTACAAATGCAGGTACGATTGGGCTGCAAAAAAGAATTTAAGGGCTGGATACTTCTTGTGGTCAATGGTCGCCTATGGTCTAGGTAAGAAATTTCAACATTAGGCATATTTTCCGTTAGCATCTGATGTAAAATGGAAGGCTAACACAGATCAAATTTCTGCTGAAGATTATACATTCACTTGGAGAAATATGAAGAAGAAAATATTGAAAAATCTCCTCTAAGATAACTCCTTGAACACACACCCCACACACCCATACCCCCACCCCGACCCCACCACACACAAGAAAAATATAACCATATAAAGTAGACATACCCCTTGCAAGGGCCTACGATGTTTCTGATTTAACCACTACCTACTTCTGTTTAATTTTTTATATAAGCACTTGACAACATGCTATTCATGAGGCTTTCCGCACATCCCCTCACCCACTTCCCCCCTTCCGCCCCCTCCCCCCCCCCCCCACCGCCCTCCCACCCCCCCCCCCCCCCCCCCCCCCCCCCACCCCCCCCCCCCCCCCCCCCCACCCCCCCCCCCCCCCCCCCCCCCCCCCCCCCCACCCCCACAACCACACACACACACACACACACACACAACCCACCC
>CM023541.1:65017998-65087304 GCA_013350335.1 Chimonanthus salicifolius | reverse complement strand
ACCTCCTTCCCTAGACTTTGTCTCTATATTTCTGGTTTTTTTTGGAAGCAATTAAAGGTTAGGAATTTTATTTTTTCTGTTTTTTCAGAAAACCAAGAAAAATAAAGTACACATGGTTGCAACATCCTACAACACCTACAACATTTGTGTTACTACGATGGACACCTTTCAATCATCTCACTGGTTCTTGTTTAGAACTTCAATTCAATAGTGTTTACTTAGTGAGCTTTAGTTGGGATAAATTGGAATAGTACAAGAATAATGATATTCAAAGAAATCCGACAAGTATGAGTTCATTTGCATACGTAGGCAATGCTTCTGGTACTCTTCCATGTACTGTCACTGGTGGTTCAACTATTGATATTTTTGTGTGTCATGGCTGTGTCGCTTTCATTTGTAGGAAGAATGCATTTCACCTTTGGATATGGGAAAGAGTGCTCAAACTAGGTATGAACTAAAATTAGTAGTTTAACTTTCTCAAACTATGTCCTTACCAACTAAAATTAGTAGTTTAACATATATTGCGATATGAACACTCTTTCCCTTATATTGTGGTAAGTTCACTCTTTCCCATATCTAAAGTAAGCACGCTCTCACTTTCTTACTGAAGTTTCCACTATACGTTGCTTCCTACTCATCCTTAATCAATAAAAAAATATACACAAATCTTATAGTATGACTGGCTTTGTCATCCATATTAACGATGAAAAGAACAAGTATCCACAAAATCCTATAGTCGACTGGCATCACAAGATTTGGTAATTAACTGTAATATCAGTGGAACTAAGATGAATTTGACTGCAATTCACCTTTTGGATGTTTTTTGACATCTAGATGGTGAGGTTCAGCTTAGTTGGTTGATTATGTTATTAGTTATTGTTTGTCCAATTTATTGTGTCCTCTTATTCTCACAGAGAGAGAGAGAGTCCTTTTATGAGGTTAAAATGTTGGAGCAAGGATACAATTATGTATTGAGGTTAGAACATGTATGATAGTGTCGCCTTTGGCATTTAAACACTTCAGTAAAGTCTATTGAATCCAATTCTTCTATTTATCGTATCGTTTAATTGCTATCTTCTTCATCTTGTAATTAAGTCTACAGCATGATGATAATTCTAGCTAGCTTATTAAATGCTTAACTGAAAACATACTGGGTATAAGGACCGATGGGTGGAGTGCACAGAACTGAAACTGACCCATATCCATCACGAGTGGCCACCTGTAACCAGTCTGCCCTGTCTTCATTGAGGTACTCAGACTTGCCGGCCTAACTTAACCCAAGCTGGTGCCATCCACAATGCTTACACAACTTTGCGCCTTTTAAGGTGTATAATTCAAATAGGGTGGGGCATTCTTAATGGCTGTGTCATCGTATTTCACAAGTTTTGTCATAGTTTTTTTTCCCCTTATTTAGTGTTAACGTGACTTGAATCCAACATCTTTAAGGTTGCACAGTAAGCATTTACAAGTTTTGCCTTGAGTTCTTGTATTGTTTTAGAGTCGATTGGTCATTTTATTGGCTTGCATATATAAGTCTGTTTTGAACTTTGTTGCATTTAAGTTAATATTCTTTCTTTCTTCTTATAGGGTGTGTTATTTGTTTTTTGCTAGGTGAAAGTCCAAACCTGGGTAGGTGATAGGGAAGGTGATGAATTTGTTGGTGTCGGTGCTCGATTTGGCACCTTAATGGCGTCGAAGGAGAAACATGCCAACCGTACTAGGCTTTCACTTTCAGACCCATCAGATTGTTGCGAGACACCCAAGAATAAGGTTTCTTTCCATCCATATTACCATTTCGGCTGCTGTAATCTCTTTTTATACCCATAGTTATTAATTGGAGAACTTGATGTGTTTTAATTAGCTAACTGGAGATGTCGTTCTGGTACATCGAGGTAATTGCAAATTTACAACCAAAGCTAGAGTTGCGCAAACTGCTGGTGCTGCAGCTGTCCTCATCATAAACAACCGTAAAGGTATGGAATTTTACGCTCTGTGTTGAACTTGCAACATCTTTCTGAGACAACTAAGAAAAAGCTGAGCATGGTGGAAGACAAAAGGATGTTTGATTTATGTAGTATAGTCCAAATAAGGCTGGACACCCATATTAAACTAATGCAAAATGTACAATGCAGAAGATATCCTTCTTGTAAAAGTGAAAATATCTTTGTCCTTCACACTCCCTTGAAGCTGATCACTCTCAATGAATAAACAGAAGCTTGGATTGAAATGAATCATACTGAGCAGTGGAGAGCCCATAAATGGAAATGTCAGAATGATGTCTGTCTTTAATTGTCTTGTTGATGTAGTGATATTCAATGTCTACATCCTTTGCATGAGCATGATAGATTGGACTTTGGGAGATTTTTCTATCATTGAGATTATCATGGTACAAGGTATAATGATGCGGGCATCTGTGGACGTGTTCAAAATTTTAATTTTGACCTGGGTGGGTATGTTAGCAATTTAGCAAGTTCGATGCTCGAGTTAGAGAGATGAAAATTTTATGTTTGATCCCGGTGGGTGTGTGAGCAATTTGGTCACTTCAAGTCCAAGTTGAGCCAAGCCTGAACATCGGCTTAGCAAGTTAGACATGTTCCACATGTGCGTGGATTATCTTTGGCCGACTCATCATGAGTCAAAGCAAGGATAGTTCGGTGGAAGACAGTCCTAGACAGGTCAGGACTAGGCTTGGATCGGTGGAGAATTAGTTATCATTAGCTACTTTATTTTTATTTCATACCATATGAGTTTTGTTTTAATTAGAAGTAGTATATGAGTTTTGTTTTAATTAGAAGTAGTATGTGAATTGTATGGAGGGTTGGCTCCATAGGATAGCGTCGGTTGTTTTGTTTATATAAAGAAATCTGTAGTTTCGGCAGTCAGCCAATTATCATGAAATAGAATATGTGATTTTTTTTTTCAATGGGAAATCGTTGGAGGCAAGCACCGAGTTGCAGCTGAGTTTAGCATTGATTGCTACTGAGTCCTCACCGAGTTGAGGCTTCTTGAGGATAAACTGAAATTCCCTCGTCAGAACCAGGTAGTTCTTAACTTTCTTAAGTGTTTGGAGTTAATTGAATCAAGGTTCTGTAATTAATTAAACCCGAGACTCAGCAAGGCTGCTGATGGTTTAATTGATTGAGTCATATTGACTTGTCATTTAAAACCCGTATTCCATGTCGAGTCTGGGCGTGAGTGGGTTAGAGTTTTCTTAAACAGCGTTCCTGAATTGTTTTGAGGAAAAAAATCAGTTCTCCCAAAAAAAAAAAGATATTTGCAACTGATTTTTGTTAACTGTACCCAGATTTTATGAAACCTGAAAACCATTGGATAAATTTGTTTGCAATTAATTCAATTGAAAAGGTTACTTCAATTTCCACTTTAGTTGGACTGATTTCATGGATCGTTTTATATAGTTTGAATCTGTAGACAAAGTCTAAAGTAATTAGACCCAATTAGGTGTTGGGCTGTCTTTTAATGATATTTAAATTATTTTTGACAACCCATGCATGTGTTTTGACGTGTTGTTGTATTAGAAAAACAACTCTTTTAAAAGGGGACCTGGTTATTCCAACGTGTTTAACCTGGCTTGACACCATCTGAGGTGGTTAGAACCATAGTAACAAATACCATTCTCGGGATAATAACGGCAACTGTTAATAACGGGATATTTTCAATTTCTCGGGTTTTTAACGGGAAAATCTCGTGGAAAATATAAATATTTAAAAAATAATAAAAATAAAAATAAAAATAATTAATTCTCATCTTACACTTCTTGAGTAAAAAAAATAACATATAAATCTATAATAACATAGACAATTTACTCAATTTCCATTGATTAAAGAAGCAATAGTGATACAAACATTCAATTAACAAACTACCAAAAGCTTAATAGTGTCATTAAACTCAACAAACATGATAAATAACATCCAAAGTCAATAAAGCCATCATTATACTAAGAAATCGAAATTATGTACGCCCTCAAGCTCCTCAAGTGGAGTATCATCTTCATCATCCTCACTAGAACATTGATTTTCTTCATTTTCTTCGTTCATACCATCAAATGGATTAATATCATCAAGTGAAATGACCGTTAAGTCCTTAAATAATTTCAACTATGAATTCTTTTTTATTAGCAAATTTACTTTCACATAGACCAAATCTTGAAGTTTTCTGGATGAAGTCTATTCCTCCTTTTTGAAAGTTGCTTCAAAAACGCTCCAAGTGCGCTCACATGCTGATGCACTGCATGGTTGACTCAGGATTTTTATAGCAATGGACTTCAAATTTGGAATTGAAGTTCCACATAAGTCCCACCAAAGTCCTAAATAATTAAAAGAATTAGATACACATTACAATATACAATTAATATAAATTATAAAAAATTTAAATCAAAATTAAATTAGGAAAACAAATGAAAAGAAACTTACTAGGATGAGATGTTTGCATCATTTCATGTGACATCGTTCCTCCAAAATGTTTTGGATTTCTAGAATGATAAAGAGAACTCTCTAAATGTTTCTCTCAACTCTCCTCTTGGTGCATTTTTGTGATAACTTTATCAAGGCCATCTCTGATTTTGAATTTGTACTTATAATGTTCTCATAAAAAAACTTAGGATGTAAAAATGCAGCAACTCCACGTAAAGGACTGCAAATTTTTCTTCCAACGCTGATCTATGATGCTAAAAATTTCCATGCATTTATCTTGATCATCATGATTTGGATAGAGACTTCTAATGCTGCTATTGCACGATTAAGTCCTTCATACAAGTAACCCATTGTGGACCCATCACCATCTACCATTCTCAATATTTTAACAAGAGGTTCAACAATTTGGATTACCTTTTTTCCACCCTCCCAAAATTCGTCACCACGTAAAATGTCTGCCACGTCTTTTCCTTCACTTTTTTTACATTGTGGCATGTTTCTCTATTCAACGGAAGCAACCATCAATCTCAATGCATCTTCTTGACTCAGACAGATTGTAAACAAATGAATTGAGTTGCAAACCTTGTAGTGGCTGGCCTTTGCAACTCTCTTCGTTGGGTGTGGACTGTTAGCAAATCAAGGACATGCTGATACTGATACAAAAATTTAACAATTCTTCGAGCACTATCCATATAGGGCTTCACAAATGGCAACTTGTCAATGTCTTCCAACATTAAATCAATACAATGGGCAGCACATTGTGTCTTGAAAATATTTGGATACTTATTTTCAAGTATATCTCTGCAGATGTATAATTTGACCCATTATCTGTAACAAATTGCACCATATTTCTTGGTTCAATCTCATCAATCACAGAAGATATAAAATCGGCAATGAAAGCCCCATTTTTAATAATCCCTTGTGCACATATAGACTTGAAGAAAACTGTGCCTTGTGGACTAGCAACTAAACAATTAATATAGGGCTGATTCTTCATATCTGTCCATGTGTCGGACATAAGTGTGCATCCACTTGTCTTCCAATTCTTGCTAATATCATTTACATATGATATTGCTACATCATTCACATTTTTCAACAACTTAGTCCTTAAAGTTTCATTACTAGGAAGGACTTAAGTGGGCCCATATGCTATAGCGGCATGGATTGCTTCTCTGTATTCTTCAGACCTTAACAAATTAAAGGAGAGGTTGTTCATCACCATGCTTCTACATATCAAGTTGTCAACATGATCCTTGTCATATTTTTTAATCATGGTATCAACCAATTGTTGTCCCGAGGAAGATGGAAAGCAACCGATGATGTCAAACTTTCTCCTGTGCTAGTAGATCCAACAGACATTCCACTTCCTCTATGCCTTTTTGTTCTCTCTTTAAACGATATTGCATCCCTCGCCATTTCACAAATATTCTCCGGAACTTTCACACATTTTTACATCATGCAATGTTCTTTTTGCTAGATGGTTTCTAAAACGTGTGATACCACCACCAAAACTTCTTCACAAAATTTACACTTTAACTTATTTTCACCCAATTCCTCTCCATATTGCCATAATAGATCTTTTTGTCGAGGCATTTTCGATGAAAAATGGACACAAAGATCTAGAAAAATATGAACATAAAGTTTAGAAAATAATAAACAAACAATTGATAACACAAGAAAAAAAGGTAACATACATACCCATTGATTTAAATCATTTAGCATATAGATCCCCGATTAAATCACAAATCATATACAAGTAATATACATACCCATCGATTACATTACAAATCATACTAACGAAAAAAAGGTAACACATAGGAACACAAAAGAAAGGAAATTGACTCACAGTAAAATCAAATATTTTTATCATTTAGCTTAAAGAATGCATCACATTTTTACAATATAAAGGTTGACGCTTTATGAAGTGACTTTTGAATTGGGACTGTGTATTGTGATTTGTAAAGTGTGAAGTTTTTTCCAATTGGAAATTACGATGAGCCTACCAAACACTCCTCAGTCTGATGCAAATTGTTGTGATAGACTGATAGGTAGGTTCTCTAATAGTGAAGAAAAATACTAAAATTTTGCAAACCTTAAATCTTTGGTCTATCACAATGAAAAATGGACCAAACTGTTGGTTATTCCCATTGCATTTCTCGGACACAGCTTCAAGGGTTTAATATTTGATGTTAATGTAGTATATTCCATCAGATCATTGACCAAGATCACCAAATCAGAAGCTTCCATATGCAAGGAACCATAAGTCTTAACAAGTTGAACATGTGCCAAGTTTCTAGACTTTTCATCATTTCATTGTCTAGTGTTCTAGAGCAGGTTTGTCATTCAATTCTTTATCATCAAATAAATATTTATGAATAGTGCATAAAGAAAATTTATTTTCCTTCTTGAAGTCTGTAGCGTTTATGTTGTCTTTTGCGATATGGAGTGCATAACCACTGGCAAGGTTTGGTTCATGGCTTGCATGTGCAAGTATAGAATGGCTTGGTAATCACTGACCTATCCCCACCCCCACCCGAACCCGAACCAAACCCAAACCACACAAAAAAATAAAAAGAAAAAAAAAAGAGAGAAAAGAGAGGGATTCCACATTTGAGAAGTCTGTATTGCACTACAAGTTTCCACGTTGAGAAGTCTAAGTTACACTTCTTCTGTACTTGCACATGTAAGGGTTGTTTGGCTATAAGAATTTCAGTGGAAATATACCTTATTCAGGGAATTTTAAGAAGTGATTTTTTGGTGGCTATTTGAAAAACTCTCCTTTTTCGAGTTTCCCTTTTAAACACTATGCTAGGATTGGGTTACCTGTGCAACTCGAGAGAGAGCTGCCGTCGGGAAGAGAGAGAGCAGCCGCCGGGGAGAGAGAGAGAGCAGGCGACAGGCGAGAGAGCAGCCGCCGGGAGAGAGAGAGAGCAGCCGCAGGCGACAGGCGAGAGAGGATCGCTAGAGCACCAAGAGAACAGCCGCCGTGGGAGAGAAGATGGAGACCGTGAGAGAGCAAAGGAGTTTCGGAATCGGAATCGGAAGAAGAGGAAGCAGAGGATTTTCGGAAATCGGAATCGGAAGAAGAGGAAGCACCGAAGCAGAGGATTTTCGGGATTTTTGGAATCGGACTGAAACCCTAAAAAGAGGGATTTTTAAGTTGTATTCGTGTAATCGTGCGGGAGTGGTGTAGCTGCAGGCTGCTTCGATAGTTGTTTTCGATTTTCGAACGGGATTTAAACTAAACGTTTTTAACGCGTTTTTTTCGCGTTTTTATCGTTTCTCGCATTATTAACACGTTTTTATCGTTAATTCCCGATAATAACGGCAGCGGAGTTAAAAAAGCGATTTTAACGCGAGAACGGTATTTTCCTGGTATTATCGAGGTATAAATGAAAACCAGCAGTATTTGTTACATTGGTTAGAACTAAAATCCATTGATATTTTTATTTTTGAAACAACTTAATTATTGTGGCCAAGAATTGGGTACAAATTAGGTTGTGATTTATTTAGGGTTTTGTTAAAATTCATGGGGCTTGTTTTGAAATCCACAGTGTGATTGTCATCCAATTCGCTTGATTCAGTCAAGTCTAATGCTTATTTGAGTTGAGTTTACTGTTTAAGTTTCGTGGGTTGTGTTAAACCTGTCTTGGTTCTTAATTCACACATGGTTGTATTAGAGATTCTGCTAGGCGATTGAGTAGGATGTCCTATCCTACCCAATCCGTATCATATAAGAAATCCATTTTCAGAGAGGATTTGACTGCTTCAAGTGATTTCAACAGTAACAAGTCTTTTATCTATATTTAGCTTCAGCAGTCTGTTGAATTGCAGTATGCTATGCTGACCTGCAGAAGGAGGAGGAATAGGAGAAGGAGAAGAAGAATAGACAAGGAAAGAAATGTGTATTTCCTTAATAGGATTTCCACGTACAGAAGATGCATATAATAGAAGAGAATGTAACTGTTCTAGGATGATAAGCTTAGGAGAAATTGAAATTTAAGAACAATACGAGGAAATCTAATCTACTTGTACAGAAGTTACATGTAGTAAATACAACATGTGGTTAATGCAATAGGGCCAACTTAGGACTACCATACCTGCAAGAGTATGAATAAACAAAAGCTTGGATTAAAATAAATCATATTGAGCAGTGGAGAGCCCATAAATGGAAATGTCAGAATTGTAATGACCCACCCTCAACCAGCACCAATATTGTCTGCTTTGGACCTGACACCCCAAAAGGCCTTGTTGCTAGTTGAAGGATAGTAGTTCACTTATATCCTAGGGTCAGGAAGGCTGTCCAGGTGATGTTGGACTTGTACCAGTTCCATCCTGGCGAAATTTTCTCTCCAAGGCTCGCCTCTTGTGGAGTTCCCCTCCTCCTTCCACTTGCGATTTGATTCAAGCACTCTGTGTTCTGGAAATTGCATCCCCGTCACCGTAATCGCTCAGATTCTGGCCACTGAGTACACCCTTCAGGACTAGGCTATTACAATCGCACCCCCTTAGACAAGAGCCTCCTCGACTCTGATACCATCTGTAACGACTCGCCTTACGCACACAATATTGTCCACTTTGGGCCTCACACACCCTCACAACTTTTCTTCGGGATGTGCGCCTCAAACACACCCCAAAAGGTCTTGATGCTAGTTGAAGGAGAGCAATCACTTATATCCTAGGGTTAGGAAGGCTGTCCAAGCAATGTGGGACTTGTACCAACTTTTTCCTTTTCCCTGCCACAAAATGCATGATCAACTGTCACCTACTTGCCATTTGTTGTTCCCAAGCACACCACAACTTAAGATAACCACCCAAAAAGAAAAATCACAAGGGACTGCAGTTGAAAAACAGGATTTTAAAAAATTGTGTACTGAATAAAATTAAAAATCTTGCTTTTCTTATTGTGTATTTCTGACTTTGTAAATTCTGTGGTTGTTTATTTATTGAGTGCTTGTTCCATACACCTTGGCTTACAACATTTTTTAGCATTTTCAAACATTTTTCAGGTAGAGAGCCAATTAGATGACTTTTGAAATTCAATATGCAAAAGTACACAATGATGTGGTACTTTTGGATGTACGCAAGAGATTCCTTATTTATTTTATTCTTTTAATGTTCTTTCACTATAACTAATGTGCTATTACAGTAGATGGCTGACCCTTCGGTATTAGGAGAGTTTTTTGATAGTGTGGAGATCCATTGACCAGGGAAGTTAATCATAGAAGGGGATTCGGTGAATGCGATCAAATGGGCTAAGGGGACGAAAATGCCTCTTTGGAAATTGATTACAACAGTTAGCCAATTAAGGAATTATGTTCGGGCCATGAGGTCTCCGTCACACAGTTAGCCGGTCAGCCAATGGTGTTGCAGATTTCTTTGCAAAGGTCGCAGTTAACTCATCGAACGAAGGCATTTTCGTCTTGTAACTAATAGGGAGGATTAGGGAGTGACGTGGGGCCTATATTCTGGAGTTTCCTTGTTGTTAGACTATTTGTTTAGGACTCTATATTTCGTGTTTGCTTCATCTTTTCTTTATTTTGGGATTAAGTTTCTTAGACCCCTCCATGTATTTGTAACTTTTCTTTTGTTTTAATATTTTCCATCTTGTTATTGCTAAAAAAAAAACTAATGTGCTATTACCATTCTATTTGAAAATATTCTTCTCTTAGTGTACTTTTTGTTGGTTTTCCTCTCTACTCACTGATGCTACTCTTCTTTTTTTCTTTTTCCCTTTTTATTTTTTCCATGACATAGAACTATATAAGATGGTCTGTGACCGAAACGAAGCCAACCCCAACATAAAATACCTGCTGTTATGCTTCCGAAAGATGCAGGAGAAAACTTGGAAAACGTATAAACAGTGGAGCTTCAGGCAAGTTTTTCCTCATGCTGCTGTGTCTATGCTTAGCTTTCAGTAACTTGAAAGTTATATTTTTGTTTGATGTTTTTGATCACATAATCCTGTTCCAATAAAATGACCTTTTTCAGACACATGCATGTTTGCTAGCAACTGACTGCAGGATTGTTTACTGAAGTGTGGGCTTATTGCTATGCCCCTATTGGGTTTTAGTTTCATTGAGGAATATATGGGATATGGGAAGTTGGGAACTATCCATTATTGGAAAGGCTGATTGAATTTGTTTTACCTTTCAAAGGAAGAAAAAAAGGTCTGAATTTATTTTAAGAATGTGAAAAAAAGAGGTTATGTATTTGGGTCATGCGCTTTGTGGAGTAGAAGAGGACACATCTGGACTTTAGATTATGGACTAGATTTTATTTCTAGTATACCAAAAAAGGTCGTGCATATCGATCATGTGCTGTGTGGAACTTGACTCAATGATCCAACAAGGGGATGTGGAACAGGACAAAATATGAAGGGATGTGGGAGTACGTGATTTAGCAATTCTCAATCTAGCTAAATTAAGGGTCCCATCCCTTGGAGCATGTAGTCAAGCTTCAACTAGTTCCCCTTAAAGGCACTCACCTCTTTCTCTCTCTCTTTTATGGAAGAAGAGAGGCACTCCTCTCATCATACAAAAGAATAAACTGATTGGATATATTCTTGATGTTGTGGAAGTAACATCATAATTCCTCACTTTTTGTTTTTTGTTAATTTTGGGTCCTTTAAGATACCCAATTAAATCAAAACACATCTTTTAGTCTGTTGAGTCTTACTGTAGTCAGCACTTATCAACTTCTCCCTTTTAGTCGAGTGTCATGTTTAACACTTTTGGGTATCATGCTGCAGAATAGAGGAAATTATCCTGTGTCAACGTTCTTCGTATTGAAGATGTGAAAAATGTTCTTTAACATTGTCATTATCTCTCCTGCTGTTGTGCTCGAGTAAACTGATTTGTATACTGGATTCAGTTCTCTCAGAAGATCAAAAGTATTTGCTGCTGCTCAACTCTGCCCATCTGTTCTTCAGATTGGATTGTGTTGGTGGTGACTCAATAATCCCTCCATTCCTCTTAGCAAAACAGTCTTAAAGAGACTTTTCTCCCTAACTTGAACTGATGCAGGATAGAAGATAGGGTAACCCTAAATACCTAATGTCATTCTCTAAAGTTTAAAGATGAGATAAAAAAATGCACCCTAAATATAAAATGAGCTGAAATTAAAGGTCCAAATCAATAAGTGCAATAAAACAATATAAATTTCCTACCCAACAATCATGCAGTTCTTAAAGTTTCAATGTAAACAATTATGTTATAATCCAAACTAAGCCACAACTCAAAGTAGAAGACCCTCAAAACAAAGGGGCTCGCCTAAGTCCCACAAATATGTGAATCTATCACCAAAAGGGGGATTAATTTTGGTTGATTGACAGTAAATGGTGGGTTCTTGTGGTATTGGTGGCAGGATGTGGGGAAAAGGGGCTTAAGGCAGCAAGAGGAAATATGGAAAAGGTTAAGGTGAAGGACAGAGCAGTCAAATAGGAATAAGATAAGGGGTTACGGCAGGTTTAGAGGGACTTAGGGGTATGCGGTAGCTAGAAAGAGGACTGCGGAAGGAAAATGAAGGCATGGGGTAGGGTATGTGGAGTGGGCGACATCATCAATGGGGTCTAAGGAAGGGCAGCAGCAAATCTGGAAATAGTAAGGGCTGGAAATGGCGGATGAGGGGCTGTATGGGAAGGACAAAGGCTTGGAAGGGGTCACGTAGGCTTGGTATCGGCTTTTTGGAAAGGTATGAGGGCTGTGATGGGATTAATGACACTAGAAGGGGCTATTTGGGATTAACGGAAGGTATAGGGAGGTCTAAAGAGGTCCAGCGGGAGCAATGAGGGAACTGTTAAGGGACTGTAAGGCCTAGAAGGGGTGTTGGAGGGGCTGACGAGGGTCGAGGAGGTAGTCTGGGTGGTAGCGACTGTAGTGGCGGTGGGTTTAGGGGTCACTAGAATCATAGTGGGAAGGGATATGGGTCATGGTAGCAAGGGGTATGAATCTGGGAATGGCGGAAATGGATTTGGACAAAGGAAAAGGTGGGGTGAAAAGCTATGGAAGGGAAAAGAAAAGGGAAAGAGAGAAGAGAGAGAGAGGAGGGAAGGAGGAAGAGGAAGTGGTACCTAGACAAGATGGCTTCTCACTCTTCTCCCTGTCTCTCACCGTCGCTTCTCATGTTCTCGGCGGGGCTGCTATTCCTTCTTCCTTCACTCCTTTCCTTCGTGTTCTTCTCCTTTTTTTTTTTCTTCAATCGTCCATTGTCCTCTTTAGGGAACAAGTCCCTTTGAAAAAAACACTTAAGTTGGCTGCTGGGCTTGAAACTGGGCCTGGCTCGAGCTGAGCCTAGGCCCAGCTGGGCTGCTCTGCATCAGTAACTTTCTAGATTCTCCTGTTAATCATATATCCCGTCAAAAATCCCAAGTTTCATTATTCACATTACTAGATCATAGATATTTGAGCAATAGAAAGAAGCATGGACTGGAAGAGTCCCCCTGGAGGTTGGTTAACATTGCTTGGGACATCAGAAAAGTGAGTAGGGATAGAGGCATCCTCTTTAGATATGTTGGGTGATTAGTGAATAGTATGACAGATTTCCTGGTGAAAGTTGGAGGCCAAAACAGCTGTCAGTAGTGGAGTTTTTGTAATATGAAATCACTGGGTGAGGTGTACTAGATCAGGGTTTTCTTTTGATGTTTCGGTGTTTGTTCTATGCTTTTTCCCTTTTTGCATGGATGTATTATCTTGTATAGCTCTCTTATACAAGTCCTGTCTCTCCTACTGAATTCTTAGTTTTTTCAATGTTGTTAAATCGAATTGTATGGTAAATCGTCAATACATCTTGAATCGCAAATCGTGTATCGTAATCGTAGAATCGTAAGATTCATAAGTGTTTTCCCTAAAAAATATTTAATATATGAAATAACGTAAAATATATTTAAAATGTAACAATATGAGCATTCTCCAACTTTCTTTCAATATTATGTGAATTCTATATAATTAGTTCATTGGAGCTCAAATTTTAATGTCCAACTCCTAAAAGTATAAGACAATTATATAATCCAACTATACTGTGAAAAGTCAACAATGAACTAAAAAACCACCAAAAAATTGAAAGGTCTTAACTGCTCATCAACTCAAGCCTTAAAAATCATTAAAACGAAATGTTTCATGCTTTCACACTCCTAATAACCTTATAATTCTATTATTATATGAATTGTAAGATTTGTTGATAGATACGAATCGTTCCTCTTATCATATCGTATGAATCATATGATACGAATCATGTATCGTAAGATTTTAACAACCATGGTTTTTTCCATTTAATAAAATTCCTTAGTCTTTACAAAAAAAGAAAAAGAAAAAGAAGAAGCAGATGGACTGGAGGAACGATGACATGGCAGTTCTCATACAAAATTTTCATCACAGCAAACTGTCAAAGTTTGCCGTTTATTTAGTTCAAAGTTCTTCTCTCCAAGAAATATCTTGGACAAGTGAGTCTACATCAAAGTACTTATTGCTATTAAACCTGGTAGTTGTAATTTGTAACAGTTGATTTTCCTGTAGAACTACTTGAACTAAGGATCACCTTGGGATTGGTAACCTTACCGGTAATGGATCGTTTTTTCCATCCATAGTGGCCGACTTTGATCAACTCAAGCAGCCTGAAAAATTACCGACTCCATGACATCAGTTCCACTAATGATATGGACACAAAGAAAAGAAGGCAGTACAGATTTATGGAGGAACCTACTAGGGCAAAATGACCCTCAAAATGGTCATGCAATAACCAAATGAAGGCACAAACATGAACATGACAGAAATTGGTCATTCACACACAGCGCCCCCCCCCCCCCCCCCCCCCCCCCCCAACCAAGAAAAAAGTAAAAAGAAATCTGCAGTGGGGCTTCTTTAGTCATGTCTCTGATTATGCAAATTACTAAGCTGTACAGCTTAGAAATGGTTGAGAAAAACCTGAAGTATGTTTAATCAGCGGAATTACTCCACTGGTATATGAATTTTCAACCATCAGACAATTCAAAGAGGCTGACCTACATCAACACAAGCCAAGCCTGAAGTACCCCGAATAGACGAGTATCATGGTTAGACGACAAGATAAGTGAACTGCGGGACCTGCACCCACCCACAAATAGGTCACTTATAATCAAATCAATGGAGGGTATAACAGAAACCTGCTATAGGGCCTTTCTAGTGATGCATCTCATTATGCAAATTATTAAGCTATGCGACTTAAAAACAGTTGAGAGAAGAACTTAAAAAATAGGTGACAAGAGCCTGTATCATGGTTGATAAGTGCTTAGCATTGCAACTTAAAATGTTGTGGCTTTGTGTCATGTCACCTCGCAAAAAGAAAGGGGTCTAGTTAGCAGAATTATTCCACTGGTAAACAAGTCATACCTCCACTTAGCCCTCTGGAACAAGTCATTGATCTCACTTGATGTCCTTCAAAGATTCTCGCATTTCTCTCTTTCCACAGGGTCCACAATATTGCAGCCGGAACTGTGGACCATGCTGCCTTTTTCCTTGTGTTAGTGGACACCAATTATACGATAGGAGATTCCTCAAGCATTTCAGCCGAGTCGACCAATTTTATTGGCTTTTAATATAGAAGATGCTATGACTTTTTCAATCAACAATAATTGGTACACTGCCAAGCAACGATAATGGGTCCAATCCTCATTCAATGGTAGGTGCCAACTTTCCACCTTGGTTTTCACAGCGTTGCAACATCTTCAAAGTTAGATTTGTGCTGGAGTCGGTGCGGGTCTTCTTTCTTTTTGGATGTATTACTACAGCAGAAGAACTTCATTAAGGAAGTCACCACTTGCAACCATTTTCTGAACCTTGAGGTCAAGGTTCGTTTTCATTGGGCTGAGAATGATAGGACTCCAGTCTAATAAGTAATTAGTGGTTAATAAAATGAAAAGAGAGATTTTTCCAAAATTCAGCCTTTGGCTAGGAGTTTGGTTTCTCCTCGAATTGAAACCAAAGTTGGAGGCCTGATTTCTCCTCAAAGTGAAATCCCTATCCATTTTCCCTATTTTCTTTATTTTTTTTTCATTTTTTCATTCTTTTTTTTTTTGGGGTTTTTATTAGATTGTCTCAGCTAACTTAACTGAGTCAACTCGACAGAACAACAAAATTGAGCAACTCAAGAGAAACTCGAGTGCCAATGAGTTTTTTGCCTGATCCGAATGACTTGCCAAGTCAGGTAAAAACTTACTAGAGTCGAGCAATTTCCAATTTGTTTCACCCTAAATGCACAATGGAATGGATTCACCATTGTTCTTAACAAATAATGACAAAAAGTTGCAATTTGGAATATATCCAAATGTTTAGATGTTTTGAAATTATGAAATGCTTGCAATTTTGGGACATTCATATTTATCTCATTGTTTCTGTTCTTGCACTTGTACTAGCATTTGTTCTCTAATGTTCAAATATTTTTCAGTTGCGGTGCAACTCTATTCTCCAGAACGTCCGCTTGTTGACACAGCAGAAGTATTTCTATGGCTTATGGCAGTTGGAACCATCTTATGTGCTTCTTATTGGTCTGCGTGGAGTGCCAAAGAAGCAATGATTGAGCATGACAAATTACTAAAGGTTTTATATTATATTTTTGTTGCAATTTGGAACTCATCTGATTTTCCAGTTGCTTTCCCACTTAGTACTTGTCACTAGTCCTGAAAATAGAGTGGGTTGGGATGTGCCACCATAAGTCCAATTATTAGATAGATCTGAACCATGGACCAGGGTCTGGCTTGCTCTCATGGTAAAGATTTGTTAAACTAGCCTGGCCCCCTTAAAAGTATCAGCCTATATTCTGCCTGCAGCCACTGGACAAATGAAGCCTGAAGCCTGAGAGGCTCAATGAATTGTGTCTTGTGAGGCATGTGTATTATCAACATATGATGTGAATCTTGCCGATATAGTTTATGGAGTTCTATGTGACATGCAGAATTTATACTTGTAGGATGCCCCAGATGATTTTCTCAATATGGAAAACACTGGTTCCAGTGGTGTGGTGGACATCAACACGACATCAGCAATACTCTTTGTTGTGATTGCTTCATGCTTCTTGGTCCTACTTTATAAACTTATGTCCTACTGGTTTGTGGAGCTTTTAGTAGTACTATTTTGCATCGGAGGGGTGGAGGTACGTTTTCAGTTTTTCCGTTTGTGGTTCTTTTCTATGTCTATATGTTTGCAACACATTGCATTTTTTCTTGAGAAGGCACATGCCCCCATGTTAAGCTATTCAAAGATTGGAAATTATTGCGGTGTTTTTATCACCTATACGCCAGAATTATTGCTGCCTATTTTGACTATGTTTCCCATCTTTTTTCTTTGTAGAAATTATCACAGTCAATTTTTGTTCATGTGGTACTCATTTACTAGATCTGAGTCATTCATCCTGTAGGCTTATTCCTTGGATGATGAGCCATATTCCCGAAATTGAGACTGATCAAGCATTTCTTACCTTTAATTAGAGACTACTAAGGCAAACCTAAGAGTCTATAAGACTGAACTATGGTGTTTCTGAGAACCTGTTAGGGTTTATGGCATGTGTACACAACAAAAGCAATTTCTCTATTGGGGAAATCCTCTTTGAAAAGTTTAGAGAGGAAAATTTGCATATGAATGATGAGCACATCATGAGACGCCAGCAAAAAAAGATGCATTAGAATCTAGAGTTTTTCTCAATATAGTTGGATGATGATTTTGTGTGCATTTCTAATATATCCGACCGTGGATAGAGACAAATCTAGCCATGGATAGCCCAAGTTGTGCATAGATTTATGGTTAGATTGCTTGGAAGGTCTAATCTGGCTGTTCATTTCATTAGTTTAGGTTTGTGAGCTGTTTTGTCTGATGGATCATGGTTGGCTTGATCCGAACCGTTAAATGGATCCAGAGTTATCATAATAGCTACTTAGAAAGTTTACTGTATTTTTTTTTATATTTTTTATCAAATTTATGGGATCTAATAAGTTATTTTTAATGACTTGTATTTGTTCATGCATGTAGCACACGTTTGTTTCTTTAGGGTTTCTTAGGTTTTTTTATAAATACTTGTAAACACTCGCTATTTCATAATAGAATGCAAGTGGAAAAAAATTCTACATACTCTTTTGAGAAGACTGGTGGTGTGATTCCATCTCTCCTTTGTGTGACTCCAAGGAAATCAGGTGCTTTCTATCCTATCTCCTCCTAATCGCTGCTGCTGCTTCTTCTCATTTCTTTCTTTTCCAACTTTTCCCTAATTTTCCCGCATTTTGGAATCCTAAACAACCTAAAAATCCTCAAGTACAGACAGGGTCATTTTGGTCATTTTCTTGGCCTATTTTGCATTCTAACCCAGTTCCCTACCCAACAACCAACTTTTTTGTGCAGAAAGCCCCCCAAACAACCCATTTCTTAGACCTATTTTAAGTGTTTTTGGGTTTGGATTCAAGTAAGACTTAATTTTTCATTGAGAATCTGTACTTTTTCACTTTAATGGGGAATTTTAGACGTCTTGAATATGATCTTAGCATATTTTGAAGCCCTAATCTCGATTTATGATTACTTCTAGGGTTTAATATGTAGAATAAATAATAAGAAAATGGAAAAAAAGAAGAAGAGAAATTGTGGAGAGGAATTCTCTCTCTGTTGTATTGAATGTAATTAATCGGAGGAGATTTCAAGTATAAATAATATACAATGAGCCAATCAAGGTAGTTGATTTTGGAAACAAATAAAATAATGGCTAATTACAACTAATTACAATCAATAGAGTTGACTTTCCATAATGAGAAGATTCTAGTCAACTATGGTGTAGATGTGGGTCCCACAACATTCCTCCTCAAGCTGGTTCCAAGATGTCAGTAAGCCCAGTTGCTAACAATCGAAGTGAGTTGATTTCGAGGAACGACCTTTGTCACCATATCCACAAGTTAATCTTTAGAATGCAGATAAGGAGTAAAGAATCAGCCTTCAGAAATATGCTGACAAAGGAAGTGACAATCGAGTTCAATGTGCTGAGTCCTCTCATAACAGATTGGATTGGAGGCAATGTTGATGGCCGCTTGATTGTCACAAAACATGATAAGTGGACCAGCATGAGTAAAGCTGATGCAGGGTTGGCTAGAAATTCTAGGTTATTATTTATGCAAAACTACGGTTACTGACCTAGGTTACCGTAAATGATGATATGAACATATGTATGCAATAAAACTGAGATTATAATAGACCACAATAAGCAATTAAAGGCAAGTCAACATGTCCAAACACATCCCACATTATAAACATTCATTTGAGATTGCAAATCACAGTTAATAATCTGACAGTCCTAATTTTGACCCTAAAGATGCTCAACAAATCAGTCCCATGAAGATGTAACAGTTCATTCAGTCAATATTGATAAACCATGCAGATTTTTGAATTAATATGGGGCTGAATTAATGTCTTCAATGTTACAACTGCGGTTTTGAAGGGCCATAGACCAGAGGAAGACTAAATAGATAGATTTGGGACTCAAGGAACAATGGACAAGCGTTGTCCCAAGTGTTTATGGCTGTTTAGATTTAAAATGGGGTTGATTGGGGCTGTTTGGGAGAATTATGAGTGTGAGGGACTATGGACTGGTTGGCAGGTTGTTGTTATGGAAATAGATGATGGGTATGGGCCAAGATAGCTTGAGAATCAAGGAGAAGGTTGTGTGGTGACTGTTTAGATCCAAGGAAAAGGGTGGTAGCAAGGCTGGAAAAACTCTTTAGGGTTGGCGGCAATGGTAAAAAGAGGTTAAGATGGGGGCGGCAGCCAGGAGAATGGATTTTAGGTGGTTATGATAGAAAACAAAGAGGGAAAGAGAAGAAAGAGAAGAAGGAAAGAGAAGAAAAGAGAGGAGATTAGATTGTTCTTACCATAGAGTGTAGAGAGGAGGAAGAAGAAGATAGAGAAGTGCTCCAATGTTGGCTTCACACCAAACTCTCAAGGGGAAATCAAACACCATGCACATAGGCTTAGGCTTGAAGCTTTTTCTTCTTTTCCATTTCATTCCATCGTGTTTCCAAATCTCCCTTTACAATTCCCTTTTTAACGAAAATACAACAAGGGGGCCGGTGGCTCCTTGTTGTTTCCTAATGCTTTAGGGCACCTAAAGAGTTCCAAAGACAAATTGCACCCCATTATAATAATTTAAAAAAAGACAACTTTCCCTCAAATAAAAAAGAAAACGCAAACTAAAAGACAAGGCTAAGTAAACAAAAAAAATAATGTAAAGGTCATAACATCAAATCCAAATAAATAATAAAAAATTCTCTCGCATCAAAAGTCCAACTCAGGAGAAATTGTCAAAGCCACAACAACTCGGATGCAATATTAGTTGTGGCATGATATTCAGCCTCAGCATTAGACCGAGCCAACAACGTTTGCTTCTTGCTTCGCCAGGAAACTAAATGAGTTTGCCCATGAGGTTCTAATAGAAGAGCCGGATTATCAAGAAGAGTCCCGTCAGAGGCTGATAGCTTGGTGTTTAACATCCAGCAGAGTATCAACAGATTTGCATCCAGAACAGTTAGCATCCTGTAGGAGATCGAATGGCAGTACTTCCGCTGAGAAAGGGAGAATCCTCAAGAAGATTCGAGCAACCTCAATGCCAAGAAAGTAACGGAGAGATGGCCTAGATTTTAATATCAAATGTGCAGAGATGACAACATCATTGTTGTCTGTAAGGACAATATCATCCACATAGACTACCAAAATTATTAGAAAGGAGTGGAGCCTGTATAAAGACTGAATAATCTAACTGACTGTGAGTAAAGCCATAGGTTATCAACGCACTGCTAAATTTCAAATCAGGCTCGTGGAGACTGCTTAGGCCATAGCAGAGCCTTCTTGAGTTTGCAGACAGAGTTGGGCTCCCCCGGCTTGACAAACCTCAGAGGAGGAAGCATGTACACTTCTTTTGAAGATGACCATGGAGAAAACATTTTTCACATCTAACTGGTGCAGGGGCCAGGCATAATAGTGGCAAGGGTGAGCAAGATCCGAACCTGATGTAATCTTGACATATACATGTGAGAAGGTGTCTTGGTAGTCCCACACCATATGTTTGAGTGAAGCCTTTGGCCACTAGCCGAGCCTTATATTTGGGAATGGAGCCATCGTGGAATATGGTTCAAAGCAAAGACCCACTTGCACCCAACAAGAGTCTTTCCTGGAGGTAGAGGAACTAGGTCCCCTGTATTGTTCTTCTCAAGTGCGGCTAATTCACTTGTCCATGGCTGCTTTCCAGGAGGGATGTTTGTAAGGCCGTGTCAATCCTCTTTGGAATCTTAATGCTGTCTAGGGTTGTGAGAAAACTGTGATAGGAGGGGTGAAACAACATGATATGAGACAAACCGATCAAGTGGATGACTGGTACAAACACAGCTTACCTTTGCGAAGTGGAATAGGAAGATCGGTGTTTGATCAGAGGCGGGTGGATCTGGACCAACTGGCAGATGAGTGGATGGAGTCAGCGGTAGGTGGCGGTCTAGGTTGCCAAGCATTGATACACCAGAATGGGCGTTGTGGTGCTGGGGGTTAGCATCTGCAAGGAGAAGAGGAAGAACAGAGGAGGTGGAAAAGGGAGAGGGTGCGGAAAATAGGGGCTCTGCTAAAAAAAGTGACATCCATGGAGTTATATGTTTTCTTAGTGAGGTGGATCAAGACATTTATAGCCTTGTGGAAAGGTGAGTAACTTAGAAAGACACAGCGCACTGATCGTGGAGATAACATACACACCAAAATACATGTAAAGGAAAATGAGGGATGAATACATGTAAATGCAAGATGTCATTCTGTTGATGAGATAGCAAGCAATTAACACAATTTCGGGCCAATAGGACTATGGGACATGCATGATAAAAAGAAGAGAACGGGCCACCTCACGAAGGTGACGGTTTTTCCGTTTAGCTACACCATGTTGTTGAGGTGTAGAAGGACAAGAGAGTTGAGAGTCTATACCATGTTCTTGCAAATATGTAAGAAATGAGTATGACAAATATTTGCAAGAGCGTGGTATAGACTCTTGTTGAGGCGTAGAAGGACAAGAGAGTTGAGAGTCTATACCATGCTCTTGCAAATATGTAAGAAATGAGTGTGACAAATTTCCCCCCATTATCATTTTGCAAAATTTGAATTTTACAACCAAATTGACCGTCAACCCACTGGTAAAAAGTGTTGTGGGACCCACTTCTGGATAAAGTTGACTGGAATCATCCTAGTTTGGAAAGTTGACTTAGAGAATATTGCAAGCTAAGTAATTTAGGGTAATTGATTATTCTTTTATTTTCTTTCCTTTTAGCCACCATATTTGGCTCCTTGTAATTTATTTATACTTGTACTTATACTCTCCTTCGAAGATATGCAATACATTTACATTTAGAGAGGAGTGATTCCTCTCTCCCAATTCTTTCTTCTCTTTTCATTATTATTTTTCTCTTTTCCATTATTACTTACAAAATGGTATCAGAGAGAACGATTTTCTTGCCGCTTTTAGGAGATTCCTCACTGGTGTTACTGTACATCGTCGGATATCCGGTGTCCCCTTTGGCCCCGATCTCTGAGGATCTGTAGTGGAACTTCTCCTCTCTTTTTCCTTCTTCAGTCTTGGACTTTTCTCCAAGGTTTTACAGTAGGTTTTAACATTTCCAGTGGGTGTCTGTGTCGCTGGTCCTTCCTGCACTAGCTCCCCTTCTCGGCTGTCATCTGATTTTCCGGCGAGGATTTCGTTGGTGAAACCTTTGCATAACCCTGCCCTTTTGGTAGGCTACCCATCCATCAGCTTGATCTGCGATCTGAGGTCTTCGGCTGCACTTTTGGGACCCTTTCTGCCCATGACGGTACTGTACAAAACCCAGTTTTTTCGGTTGCTTTCCTTCCATCCGCTGGCTTATGCACTTGTCCTCTTCGAATCTTTCAACAGCGGTGTCGCCTCTACCTGTGCTTTGCATCCTACTGGCTTCCGCTCTCCTTTGTGATTTGTGGGGCCCACTTCTACCGCTGCTTCTTCTAGATCTGCTGCAGGACCTTCGTATTTGGGTCTGTTGCCTTCAACCTCCTACTCTTGTTGTTGCCCTTGCATCAGGTTGCCATCGCAATTGGAGGCCTCACCTTCCATCACCGGTGGGCCCCTCTGTGCTGCCATTTTCCTTTGGCTGCTTGGGATGTCTCTGCAGCCACTTTTTGCTTATTTTCCTTCAGATCTGAGTGGGATCAACCCTTTTCCACCTGGGTTTGCACCTTCACATTCGCCCCTTGCCTCTTTCTTGTATCTATGAGGTTCTCAATTAGGCTTGTGGCTGGTGGGGTCCACTCTGTAACAATCTTCCTCTTGGAAACTACTGCTGCCCTTGGATTTACTCTCTGCTACTGCTACTGGTGATTCTCTCACCGGTCTTTAACATCTCTCCAGCTTCCACTTTCGGTTGTGCTTGGCTCCAACATGCATTGTTACTTATTTTGGGCTCTTCTAGATCGGTATCTGGGACACATGGCTGCATCTACTGCCTCTTCCATGGCTTCTTCCGACACCCTTAGGAACACCAGAGGCCCACGGAAGACCGGTATCCGTTTTTGCACTTACTGCAGATGACCAACCATTTCGCTGCTTCATGCTTACCAACTTCATGGCCTGGCCACAACACGTTCATCTCTCTGCTGCCTCTCCTGTTGCTCCTTCCTCTAATATGACTCATGACAATGCCCAGCGACTAGAAATGACATTAACTTAGTATTGGACGACTGGACCACCTACAATTCTCAAAGGTCTCCATTGTTGTCTCCTCGCAATCAGGTACTCAGCCCCTAACACACCATGCCTCCACCCATTCTTGGCTTATTGACTCTAGGGCCACTTACCATATGGTTGGTATGTCTCACCTCTTCTCTTCCCTTTCTCCAGTTTCATATGGTAAGATCAAACTAGCTGATAGGTCGTTTATTGATGTTACTGGCGTTGGAGCAATCCATGTTCCATAGAATCTGGCTGTAATGATACGCAATAGAAGAATAATGATTACAATACCTTTTTCCTCGAAATGGAGAATTACAAGTTCCTTTTTTTGGATGAGAATTACAATAATACTTTGAATGTAACACTTGGTTATTTTAACGATTCTGATTTCTTGCTCAAGCTAAAGAGTGGAGAATGCTAATCAAGCATTCTAAGTGCCCAAGTAGTGATGTAATCATTCATTTTGTTTTAACAAATAATTTCAGCAGCTTCTTTTTTGCTTCTTTTTTTACATAATTTAAGTTTGCCTCCCTCCCTACCTCCTCTTGTTTGTTCTTAAACCAAGTGGTTATCAACTTTAGTTTCTTTGTTTCTTCATGGAAGACATGGTTAGTTTTAAATTTTAATACATGATATATAAGCTTACAATACTGACTCTACGATTTGATGGCAAACCTTATTACTGCTTGACCAAACTTCATGAAATGAAGAATCTCCTGCTGTCCAACAACATGAGGTTTAGCCTTAGTTACTCGTGGTTGTTTGATTTGGAATGGTTCATGTTGAGGGAACACTTTGACATTTAAACAATCTCCTGTTGATCATGCCACTTGGATTGAATACCCTCCTAATCATGATTTGGACTCTAATAAAACTAGAAGTGCTAAATTGTTCTGGTACAAATAATTAAAAACTTTTCCTATGATGTATCCTAAAAATGTTGCAAATATTAGAAGAATTCCTCTAAAGCAGCTTAATTTACTAGGACCTAAAACTCCTTTGTTTGTAATCTGTCAAAGTATTGAATTTTAAACAAAACTTTCCAGAACCTAACAGCACTCAAATGTCATTGACAGATACTGGATTGTCAGTTTTTCTGTTTGCCTATTTATATTTGAGACTGGTTCAATATTACTCATAATCCACTTCAAGCATTGACTTTTTTCCCCTGAAAGGTTTAAGCATGCCCTTTTATTCAGTCTTCTTTATATTCTTAGTATTTAGAGTACTTGTTAACCCCTACTCTTTAGTATTGACTTTGAAGTAATTTATGTTTGCAGGGCCTACAAACTTGCTTAGTGGCTTTGTTGTCAAGGTATGTCCATGGTTACTAATCTTTCTTTAAAATCTGGTTGATTCTGTTATTCTAATAAGGAAATAAATGCATAATGTTTGGTGAAGAGGATTAAGACTCCTTTTTCTGTGTCTACTTGACCATCCACAATCATCATCATCATCATTATCTTAGTCATTCATCCCATCAATCTTGGGTTGGCCTTTAATTTAGATTGAACCAATTATTTCTATGGACTGGCTGCCCTATCCAACGCCCATGGGACTTTGAGTCCACAATCTCTAGGCTTTAAGAGTGATCCTTGACCAATTGAACCACAGGTTCTTGACATGACCATCCACAATGACACGCCAAAGTTAGGGATTATTCCTCCATTTTCTTCTCTCAAGTATTTAGCTTTTTGATATTCATTATTATTTGATGATAAAAAAATTACCGCTCAAAAAGAATTGATTAAAAATCTGTTGAATGTGAGGCATGAGACCTTGTTTTACTTTGGGATCCTAAAAATTGATTGACCTTATAACCTCAGGTGGTTTAAACGAGCTGGAGAATCATATATTAAAGTACCTTTCTTTGGAGCAGTTTCATACCTTACATTGGCTGTTCTGCCATTTTGCGTTGCATTTGCCGTTGTTTGGGCAGTTTAAACGGCGAATCTCCTTTGCTTGGATAGGCCAAGATATCCTTGTAAGTATGATACATGTTTAACATTTGTTTCTTTTAATATGTCTCATCCTTGCAGTATAAATGTTTAAAATCCCTCATTGTGAATTGTGTTCTTTTTATTCCCTTTTTGGTATTGATCTTCATGTGTGTATTTTGGTACCAAAAAACTGAGTGCAGACCAACTCGAACCTCAAGTTTATTTTATCTCACTGGAAAATGGACTCATTCTTGATTTTGTGTGGGAAAGTAGCATTCCCTCATACAGTTTCCTTTTACTTATTATCACAAACACTCTGTGTGTGTTTGCAATGACTAGATCTTTCAATCTGAGAATATCCTCCGATGAAATCTTGTGACAAAAGATTTGCATGTTTGGCAAATCATAGAAACGGTGGAATTTTGTTAGAAAGTTTAAGATTAGACCCTCAAGGATCAATAACATATGACTTTGACGAGTTTCAGATATACTAAAAACAGGGGCCTGTCTTTATAATATTCTTTCATCTCTTCCAGCAAATCTCCTCTCTTGTCATCCCTGAGATTTTTTTTTTTCTTCTGATTGTCTTGCAGGAGCACCAACTGTCTCCGAAGTGCACTAGTCTCGTTTTCTAAAACTTTTTCTCTCTTTTCCTCTTGTCCCGTTGTAAAGTTGTTTCTGTTTTTTTTTTCGTTTACTAGTTTTTCTGTTGTCTTAACTTTTTTTCTAATAAAAACATCTCTCCACTCATCTGTGCCATTCACAGAGTTAATGAGTTTTAACTATTTAATTACCCTCTCTCTTTGCCAATGCGATTTTGGAACCTGATTCTTTGATTCTCTCTCCATTCTCCAGTCCTTTTCTTTTTAATTTGTTATTCCTCGGTAACTAAGACCATTACCCATTGAAGGTAACTGTGCTTTCCTAATGGTGATCCGTGATATTTGTTAAATTAGATATCCATTTATCTTCCAATGTCTTTAATAGGTTGCCATCTTCCACTAAAAATCCCCAAGTTTGATCGGTTGAGAAAAGCTGCATGTTAATTTACCATTTCTCTTAGAGCCTCCCTTGAGTTCACACTTGTCATCCCATTTAATCATGGCCATCAATTTTATGTATTTTTTTCTAAAGATGTTAATTGATGTAATTATTATTATATAAAAATCTTAATATACTTGTCAGTTACTTTAAATTTTTGAAGGAAGGTTTTGTGAAATTTATTTTAATTATACATCAAAATCTGATAGGATATTTTGCAATTTAACAAACAGCAATATTTTAATCTGTCAGAAGTTTATGACAGTTGCCAAACAACAAATTTTATACTGACAGCATTTTCTTCTAATTTGACAGATTAACAATCTTATAAGTTCAGAATTTGACAATTGCCAAATTCACCATAAAGCAGATTCACATGAACATGGTTTTACCTTGAACACCCATGAATCTGAAAATAAGTCTCAATGTTTCAAAATATGGCCAATGTAATAATTCGTGATAAGTCGTGAACTTTTTTTATCATGTTGTTGAACAGAGAGGTTGCTACTAATATATTTTTTTTTAATTTATTGATAATTTTTTTAAGAAGATGGGGTATTAATAAGGAAATTGTTGAAACCAAACTTAAGTATGAAAAAAAAAAAGTTGTTTTTGTAAATAGTGATGCAGGAGTGACCACGTGAAGGTTAGAACTGAGCTGAGCCTAGTAAAAAGACCTCTCTCGGATACCACAGCAAAAGAAAAGGCAAACCAGAGGGGGCAGCAGCCCAGAACTGCTGATGAAGATGACCTGCTTTGGCGCTAGCTGCCTTTCTGTGGCGTGCACGGCAAAGGAGCAGATGGACCTTCTACTCAACCACTGTGAACCCCCATGGACCGATGGACAGAGGCAGGAAACCACAAGACAAAGCAACGGCAACAAGGCTTCAAACGGATCTGTCGAACCTTACTACTGATACCAAGTAGAAACACATATCACACAGAACAACAATCCATAAACATCATGACACGAGAGACAGATGTGGAAAACCAAAGAGGGAAAAAACCACGGGAAAGAGGGAGATTTTATTATTGTGTTGTGTTGTGAAATACATAAGCAATCCCCATATATATACACTACAAGAACTCCCAATATGGAAGGAGTCCAAATATGAAAGGCACTCTCTTTCCTCAATCTACAAATTCTTTAGTGAGAGAATTTTTCATTAGTGTCTCATTAGTGGCTAATTGTGTTGCTTGCTTCCTTTTGGCATGATTTGCTGAGCTTGTTTCTGATTGACATGCAACAAGTAGGACGGGCATTTTTGGGAGTTTAGTTCATCATCATTATTTTCCAGAATCCTATCTATCTGCGTTGGCTTTCTGAGTTTGATTCTCCATTTGACCTTATCATAAATTATACAGTCGGTATGTATGGAAAAGATAAGGGATGAAAAGAAAGATAGAACTCTAGAAAGGATTCAGCAATTAGGTGTACAAATGGACTGGCTGCCTTGCTTGATGTCTCACCTGTGTAGAACAAAAATAAAATTTGCATGTTTAGTTCAACCGGGTCATTAACGGTGATATTGTTCAGTGCAGAAAAAACTTGGGCTCTGTTTAGATGAATGGGAAGTGCTTTCTTGGAAACCATTTCTTAAGTAAAAGTGGACAATTGTTTAACCATATTTTGCTTAAAAATGGTTTCTTTCCAGGAACTACTTTATATGAATCCAAATGAATAGGAAACAGGATGAATACAATATTTGCTAGATAATGGTTATATCTTCCACGGTACCTATTGTTTGGATTTTAACAAGAAAGTAATTTTAGATTGGATGATCTCTAGAAGTGCCTTCCAAGGCAGATGATTTTGACGATTCTTGTGTACAAGAGGTGGTTGAAAGAGTAGAGCATTAACTTCTTTAATGAGTTTTTATGTGATGGGAATTCTCTCTCTTTTAACTTTGTCCAATAGTAGCTGCCTCATACCAGGGATAGTTCATGAATCATTGAGTGGTTTAATTTTTCTTTTGGGTGTGATTGTAGTTCTTTAGTTTTGCTTCAGGTAGTCTCTGTTTTGTGACTGGAGAAATGCCCGATTAACATGCTCAGCATGCATGTGAATTTAATTAATTGTTGGGAGAGACTTTATGCACCATAAAAGGCCCAGAGAAAAGGGCTAGTAACGACAATTGTGGTTACTTATTGTTGTATTATTCAGCTAACCTTTTTTTCAGAAAAAAAAAAAGAACTGTATTATTCATCTTACTTGTTTGTGAAACATTCCTTCTTCTTCTTCTTTTAATCTACATTTTTCTCGGGTTTCTTTGACATAGTGAAAATGTGTAGAGTTCATTCACCTATTTTTTTTTAAAAAGTCTTACATGTTAGTGATGGTGTCATATATGTGCATCAGGACCCAATGTTCCATTTACAAATAGGTGCAATTTTTCATTGCATGACTCCTTTAACTTAGGGAAGTTCTGTAAATACTTAAACAACTGTTTTTTTTTCTTGAATTGGGTACTTCTTGCATCCTGTTTTCTATTTCTCTTGCACTACTTGAGTTATTATTATAACTTATCATGGGAAAGTTAAATGGATGAGTCGATGAGATTTACTAACAGATCTGTTTCTTAATCAGGGCATTGCATTGATAATTACGGTTCTTCAGATTGTCCGTGTACCTAATCTTAAGGTGAGATTTATTCAGCTTTTGTTATTTTTAGATGTGGTTGACAATATTCCATAACATGGCTTTTATTTTATTTAGTTAGTTTGCTTTAGATTGCCACTGCTTACCATGTCTGTAAAATATGCAAATCATAACGTCAACGTGCATTTCTAGTTAAGTATGTGAGAAGTTGACATCTATGTTCTTTAGCATATATTCATGAATAATTATATACATTCATAATGTCTATGTATCATGTAATCTTTGAAACCCCTTGTATCAGGTGGGTACAGTGCTTCTCAGTTGTGCCTTCTTGTATGACATCTTCTGGGTGTTTGTTTCAAAGAGATGGTTCCATGAAAGTGTAATGATTGTGGTAAGTATTTATTTTAATTTGTTATATTTGACTATACAATAATAATTGTAGTTTTTTCTATTTTATCTCTGTACATTCAAATTATAAGAGGTCATTCTAGGTAAATGAACTCTTTGTAGGTAGCTCGTGGTGATAAAAGTGGAGAGGATGGTATACCAATGCTGCTGAAGATTCCACGTTTATTTGATCCATGGGGTGGCTATAGTATCATTGGATTTGGAGACATCCTCTTACCAGGATTGGTTATAGCATTTTCCCTAAGGTTTAAACACCATGCCCATGTGTTCTCCATTATTGCTCGAATTCTTACCATGTTCTATTTTCTGTGTAATTTCCCTTCCTTTGAGGTTCAAATGTTGCTTTAGTTTGTCATCTAAAAAATTCTCCTGTGATGGAGTCATAACTGAGTGAAGTGTCTGTTGCTATTGATTTACAAGTTAATTTGGGAGCTGGATGCATTTAGATCAGCATACAGTGTTCGATTCTGCTACACAGTTTTTCATCAGCAATAGGTATCAATGATAGTAATGAAAGGTATAGATCTAATAGCATGGGACTATTCTGAGTATACTCCTTGATCCCTAAACAAACCTTGTATTGTTATATAGACCTTTACATATGGTAAATGTCTTAAGCTAAAGATGTTCCAATAAAACCTGCTCTGTCCATTCCATGTTTGGTGAAAACCCTCCCAGAGTGAAGTGGCCCTCACACGGCAGAAAAAATAGCGGATTACTAGTTTCCTGAAATGCTCATGTCTACAACTGTGTTGGAAAGAGCTCGATTAGCATTGTATAGTATTAACTGGTGTAGACACATGCTTCAGATGCGACTCTATTAGAAAAGCATAAAAAAGATCACACTTTTTTTTATTGAATTGAAGGTATAATATATTAAACTATATACTCTATACACTTGAAAAATATATATTCACAAGTAGATCTTTTCGAAGAGTCATCATATAGGATGAAGAAGTTTAGAACATGAAAATATAGAGAGTTTGGAAAAATATGACATTTATTAATCTGCAAAGATATGTTGATATGCATATAAAGTAATAGTTCAAAAAAGATAAGTTAGAGTTCAGTAAATATCTCAGTAGTTGGAATATAGATGTAAAACCTAATAAATCATGATTTCCTAGAGAATTCAAACCAATGTTGTCAAACTCGAATCGAATCGTGAATCGGTCTAGGGGTGTGTCTTGTAAATTGTAAATCGTAGAATCGTAAGAGTTTTAATTTTTTTGACCTTTTTTTGTTATAATTATTATTTATACTACAATTACATATAAAATGACAAAAAATTATCAATATGAGATTTAAACATAAGTATTAAGTGTATAAATTGTTTTCTATTATTAGAAAACTATATTTTTTATATTTATAATAAATAAAATAACTGTAATATAGTAGTACATAATACAAATTACAAAATACTAAAATAACTATAATACAATATTACATAATACAAATTAAATACTTGTATCAATTTAATTTATGTAAATAAAATAGATTAAATTTCTTTGGTTTTTTTGAAATTTATTTTATGTAATAATATTTAGTGAGATGTAATATAAATTATACATCAATAATTTCTTTTGTTTTTAAGGTCATTGAATTCTATTCATTGTCTAAATGTCACTCAGTTATGTAATTATAAGACTAATAATGTTTATATTTTAGTACAGATAAATTTTAAAAAGAAATTAACAAATAAATTAAATCCATTTAAATAATTTTATTAGCATTCATCAAATATTTAAAAAAAAATTAGAGCTTTTTAATTTTTTAAAATAGATATAAAGATTAAAATAAAAATAAGAGATTTTTTTAATTAAAACATAAAAATGATAATAAAAAAGTTAAAAAATATAAAGATGGCGTAAGAGAAAAAGTCGTGTGCTTGACGCTAGAGACATATGTGCTACCTAGTACATATTACCGTGGTGCGAGCGTCACATATATGTGACCTAAAGTAAATACATATTACCGTGGTGGAGTGTCTCATATCTGTGACCTAAGTAAAGGTACTCACACATGAAATGAAAGAAAGGAAGAGGCAGCGACTGCAATGCCTAACCCTGAAAGGAAGAAAGAAAGAAAGAGAGAGGAAAAAAAGAAGAAGAAAGAAGAGAGAAGAAAAGATGAAGGGGAGGCGGAAGATCTGAAACAGGTGGCTTTTCATTTTCTTCCCTTTTTTTTTTCTATTTTCCCTCTTCCTATTTCTTCCGCATCGCATGATGGTGCGATTGCCGATTTTGGAATCGCACGATTTGCGATTTTCGCAAAACTCGTCCGATTAATGGGGTTTTTCGATTGAACCAGCGAGTTGACTCATTGGACCATCCCAGTTGAGTCGACTTGTCCGAGTTGACTCGCAACTCGGACGATTTTTACAACATTGATTCAAACCATACTTTAGAGGAAAAGAACATAAATATGTCATAGGATATGGTGTATTTTCAGATTTTACGCATGTATGCTGACTTTTAGATATCATTGATTGTAAATGATTATAAATGATCTTTCTTTCCTTTTTCCTCGCCTTGATTTGCTCCCTATACTCTATATATACATGTATCTCTCTCAATTCTTCTTTCTTCCTCCATTGCCTTCATTCTCCCATTTTCATTCTAAGATGGTATCAAAGCTAGTTTGACCAAAATAGGGAACATGTTCAAAAAAAGGTGACGTCCATGGAGACATGCTGATGCGGGAGCATTTTTTATCTGGATTTGATGTTGTTGGACCTTGACATTATTTTTTTTACTTAGTCTTGTCTTTTAGTTTTTGTCTTTTTTTTATGAGGGCAAAGTGTTTTTTTTGAATTATTATAATGAGGGGCAATTTTGTCTTTTACTCTCTCATTAGTTGCCCTAGAGCATAAGGAAACGACAAGGAGGATAGGAAACAAGAAGGAGCCGCCAGCCCCTTGTTATATTTTCGTTAAAAGGGTCTTGTAAAGAGGGAGTTGTAATACACAATGGAATGAAATGGAAAAGGAAGAAAAAAAGCCTTAGCCTATGCGCATGGTGTGAATTCCCCTTGGGGGTTTGGTGTGAAGCCAACATTGGAGCACTTCTCTATCATCTTCTCCCTCCTCTCTACACTCCATGGTAAGAACAATCTAATCTTCTCGCTTCTCTTCTCTTTTCTTCTCTTTCCCTCTTTGTTTTCTATCATAACCACCTAAAAGCCATCTCCTAGCTGCCGCCATCATCTTAGCCTCACTTCACCCTTGCCGCCTCCCCTAAAGAGTTTTCCCAGCCTTGCTGCCCCTTTTCCTTGGATCTAAACAGTCACCACAACCCTTCTCCTTGATTCTCAAAGCTATCTTGGTCCATACCCATCATCTATTCCCATAACAACAACTAGTCCCGTAGTCCCTACACATAATTCTCCCAAAACAACCCCAATCAACACCATTTTAAATCTAAACAGCCATAAAATACTTGGGACAGCGCTGTCCCATTGTTCCTTGTGTCCCAAATCTATCTATTTAGTCTTCCTTTGGCCTATAGCCCTTCAAACAGCAGTGTAACATCTGAATGACATTAATTCAGCCCCATATTAATTCAAAATCTGCATGGTTTATCAATATTGACTGAATGAACTGTTACATCTTCATGGGACTGATTTGTTGAGCATCTTTAGAGTCAGAATTAGGACTTCAAGAGTATTAATTGTGATTTGGAATCTCAAATGAATGTTTATAATGGTGGATGTGTTTGGACATGTTGACTTGCTTTAATTGCTTATTGTGGTATGTTTAATAATCTCAGTTTTATTGCATACATGTGTTCATATCGTCATTTTAGATTAGCCCAGGTCAAGTCATCGTAGATTTGCATAGATATTAATTTTGGATTTCTAGCCAACCCTACATCAAATTTGGTGGCCCATGCAGGTCACTTGACTTAGGTTGTGTCTTAAGTTGGCTATCTTGGAGTGTTTAGGATGCATGTAGGTGTAAACTGCATCCATTCATCATTGAATCTAGGAGTTACATGTGTACCCGTAGTGGTAAGGAATACCATCCCGACATGAGTTCCCAAATTGGACAATCCAATCCCAATACTCCTAATATGGACTTCAACACGTTAGTCAAAGTGATTACTGATCTACGGATTTCCATAGCCCATCTTGAGCGTCGAGTAGAGAGATCAATACTCTCACCAATGCCCGTGTTGATGAGTTGGTGATGTAGGACAACTAATGGGATAACCCTAAATGGCTAATTTGATTCCCTAAAAATGAAAAGGGATGAAAATAATGCACTCTAAATCTGAATGTGCTGAAATTAAATTTCAATTATTACTTGCAATTAATTAATATAAAATTACCACACATAATCACGCAAATACGAGGAACACAAAGGAATAAATGGGTTAATGAAGGTCCAATGACAGTTTGGTAATTTAAGAAAAGAAAGGCTAATAGCCACGTGAGTTATAAGGGAGATGGGTGACTCTTGGGACTTAAGGCACATGACATAACTTAGGCTTTTATTAAAATAAAAGGATATACGAATGGAAATAGCTAGGATGTAGCGGAAGACTTGGGAAGGAAAGGGTTTGTGGCAGTTCAAGGAAAGGGATTAGGGAAGCCATAGAAGCAGCAGAAAGGGTTTTGGGACAAAGGTGGAAACTAGAGAGGGGGATTTGGGGTGGCGGAAAGGTGGATAGGTAGTGGGGTTTGGTGGTGACGGTAGAGAAGGCTTGGACAAAGACTGGGAATGCAGATCTGGACAGATCTGGGCTAAGGAAAAGTCTGGCAGCAAGAGGGGAGGAGAAAGAGAGAAGAAGAGAAGAAGAAGAGAAGAGGGAGAAGAGAAGAAGAAGAAGTACCTGAAGAAGAAGGTCTGGTGGCCTCACGCCGTAGCCTCACGCTAAGGAATCACTCCCAAAGATCGTCGCACCAATCACATATATCTTGCGAAAACTTTCTCAAGCTTATTTTCATTCAATCATCCTCTCCCAAAAAGGGGATTACATAGGGTATTTATAATAATCTCAAGGTAAGAAAATATCAACACCTAAAATTAGAAACCTCAAAATACACTTAAAACGAAAATAACTCACTCAAAATAGGAAATCCTAATTTCTAAATACAACCAAATCGAAAATAGAAGTAAATAATAAAAGGAAACTCTTGCTCTGCATCAGTTGGTTGCTTTTCTCAGAAATGGTACTTTTGATGGTTGTGTGGAGGACGCTAATAACTCCACCTATACCGTCAAGGATGAGTTGAGGATATTCCTTTAGGTGATAACCTAGAAGGTTTCGAGGACGGGAATATGCATAGAGGTCCACCCCATGGGCGGGGACGAGGTGAGCCAGGAAAGCGGGGTAGAGGGAGAGATTTTGGTCACGGTAGAGGTCCAAATAGGCGTGTGGTCGATCAGGAGTTTCTTGACCTCGATGAGCTGTTGATGAGAACTATTCGGGTTGAAGCTTCTATTTTTAATGGGAGACCTGACCCTAAAGTCTTTCTAGACTGGATCTTTGACATAGACCATTTCTTTGAGTGGCACCCCCTAACAGAGGGAAAGAAAGTCTAGTTTGCCAAGATGAAATTGATAGGGCAAGCCCGAATTTTATGGGAGTGTGTGGAGCGAGAGAGAGAGAGGGCGAGACATGGTCCCATTACCTCTTGGGAGGTGATAAAAGATAGATTGAACACAAAGTATGTGCCTCTCTCTTATCATAATAGCTTATTGGACTAGTGGCAGGCCCTTAGGCAAGGGAGCATGTCAATGTATGAGCATATCAACCACTTCGAGGAGTTTGTGATGCGGTGTCGTATCATCGAGGACCCCCAGATGACCTTTTCTAGATTTTGTACGGGTCTTCGTCCAGAGCTACAGAAGGAATTGATCCCCATGATGTGACCACACTAGGTGAGTGCCAGCGATGGGTTCGAGAGTTGGAGCGTTATCTCAGACATCCAGTCGTGAGACGATTTGACTTCAGTAGCACCGAACAGAGGACTACTACTCCAGGAGTGAGATCCACTGTAGCCAGTCAGCCGCCCTGGAACCAACCAATTGCCTCAACCACTACTGGGGTGGATAAGAGCAAAGCAGTGTTTGGAGCGAGTTCCAAGGGCAAAGGGCCCAAGTGCTACAATTGTCAAGGCTATGGACATTACGCACAACAATACCCCAGTAAAGGCAGACAGAAAACCTTGCTCCTTGAAGGTAATGAATCTGAAATAAATGGGGAAAAGGAACAAGAGTTTGAGGAAGAAGTCCATGTGCCCGAAATGAGTTCCCAAATTGGACAATCCAATCGCGATACTCCCATTATGGACTTCAACACGTTAGTCAAAGTGCTTACTGATCTACAGACCACCGTAACCCATCTTGAGCAAGAGTTTGAGGAAGAAGTCCATGAGCCCAATTTGGAAGACATCGATGAGGATAAGTGTAACACCCCGCCCTTTTCACTCTAAAATCAGAGTTTTTTTTTTTTTTAAATAATAATAAACAAGTGATCGGGGCGGGACGTCACGACGCGAGTTAAGTTCGGACTTCTAAAGTCCGACCCTTAACTGGCCAAGCCCATGTGCGTATGATCTAAGTCCATAAGAACCGATCCACACATGGTACAAATAAGACTTGCGGAATAAACTTAATCTTAATCTAACTGCGGGTTATAGTAGATCCTAAGACTACTCCATTTTCCATTTTTATATAGCAAAGTACATAATCATCCAAAATTACCAAAATAACCTTAAAGTAAGCATTCATTCTAAACCATCCAAATCCTACCAACCATAGCAAATAGTTAACTACATTATTACATGCCAATATCATCTAACTATCAAATTACATTATCCAAATAAACTTAAGTAAAAAGTCCATAAATCAAAGTCCATTCAAAGCCCATGCTCCTATGCTTGGTTTCCTTCAAAATCCTCGTTCTTCCCCTTTCTTGCGTCATCCACTAAGGATAAAGATAGGGCGTTAGATCAACACGCCCAGTAGGCGTTTCCGATTAGGGCTACCATAAGGTTAGTATAAAAACATGCAAATAATATAATAATGCATGTTCATCAAAATCTCATAAAAACAATGCTATGTATGTAATGCATATGTAATGAGTCCCACCCATCACAAATATACATAGCCTCCTCTTGACGGGATTCTCATCGTCAAGGTACCCCACAGTGGTCTTTCGGACGCCCCGACGGAGTGTGGCCTCCGGTTTCCTTTTGATGGGATTCTCATCATCAAGATACCCCACAGTGGTCTTTCGGACGCTCCGACGGAGTGTGGCCTTCGGTTTCCATAATTACCACCCCATGCCATGCATGAGATGTCCATGAGTTCATGCCATTTGTAAATACATCTTAATATACAAAACCACTTTGAAACATAATAACTTAGCACATAATTTATCAAAATTAAGATAAAACATCAAATATAAGTGTCGTTCAAAAAGGTAGGAAACCTACAAAAAGTTCACTGAAGTTGTCCTTTCTTCTCAATCATTCACCCGTTCACGACTTGTGCACCGTTCAAGTCCCGTTACCTTGTTTATATAACAGCAAGTTAATCACATGTCCTTATGATTTCTAATTAAGTTTAAATCCCAAAAACCACCTTGTGGGGTTCAACCATACTACATGGCCGAACCTCACCCACATAAATTTTGGTCTCCTTTTTTATTTAATCCAAAACCATCCAAATAACTTAAATCTTCCAAATGTACCTTGGTAGGGTTCGGCCATACAACATGGCCGAACCTTACCACTTTGGTTTTGGCCCATCTTTCAAATCCTTTGGTCATTTCATTCCATATTTACAATCGTGCCATTAAATTAACCCTTTGTTTAATTTTCCTTAATAACCAATATCCCTAACCAATCCACCTTAGTGGGGTTCGGCCATACAACATGGCTGAACCTCACCATCTTAATTTGGTCCTTTAAATCCTTCATACATACATCTCCATTTGATTTTGCCCAATTACATTATAAGTTAACCACTAAGTCCATCAATTGACCATTAGTGGGGTTCGGCCATACTACATGGCCGAACCTCACCATATTGATTTTTGTCCCTCTTTCCATCATCTAGGATGGCTAATTATTTACCTATACTAAGTCCATAAGTATGAGTGATTCTTAAATCAAAAGCATATAATCCTTCAAAATCTCCAACCATGTTCTTAATCCATATAACCATAAAAATAGTCCATGGGGTTCGGCCATACACATGGCCGAACCCTATGGTTCTCTTGACTCAATTATCCCATCATTTTTATATAAATTAGGCTCTACACTTTAGCCATGATAACCATATGGTTCAGCCATCCAATGGCCGAACCAAGATATTAAACTTATCTTCATTAAAAAACCCTTTTAAAACCTTCATTACATGATATGGTTTTTATCCCTCAAAAACCATAAAAATTACTAAATCCTTTCATGGGGTTCGGCCATCCAAAGTGGCCGAACCCTATGATCCATGTTTTGCCCTTTTTAAACAACATAATCCATGATTTAAAGCCCTTGATAGATTCGGCCATACAATAGCCGGATCATATTCCCTTAACCAATTTATTTAACAAGGGTTTATAGTGCACTTACCAATACCGCGACTCCTCCGGTTCTTTCACTCCTTGACCTTCTCCTTCCTTAGTCCTTCCTTCCTCCTCTTCTCTTTGATCTTAGCCGATCCAAACCTTGCTGGAAACCCCTTGAAATGGTTCAGCCAAATTATTGATTTGAGAGAGAGATAGAACTTTGGCCTTAGATGAGAGTGATAAAACCTTGGTGCAAAACTCCTTTGCTCTATGTGTACTTTGTCTTGGTAAAATGATCGGCCAAGGACTGATTGGTATGAGAGACAATCAACCAATGTCTTTGGTCTTGAGAGATGGAGAACGTCCAAGGGAGAGAGAGAGTGAGAGAGTGAAAATGAAACTCCTTTGGCTAATGAAATTCAGCCTAAGGTTGGCACCACATGTAACTCCCCTCCCATTCGTTTCCATCACTTATTTCATTTGGGGGTTTCATCCTTGAGATGAAACCCTCCAACGGTTTTTGGCTCTTGGCTGCCCTAGATGCAATCTTCTTCAAGTGTGAACCCACTTGTAACTCCCATTTGCTTAATGCCTCCCTTGGGGTTTCATCCTTGAGATGAAACTCCCAAGGTACCCAACGGCTACCTTTTGATTAACCTTGAGTAACTCCACATGCTTATTTAACTTCCATCTTGGGGGTTTCATCCTTAAGATGAAACTCCCATAGCATCCCACGGTCATATTTGAATATTGAGTTCCATAACCACCACCACCCATTATGTGCTCATGTGGGAGTTTCATTCTTGAGATGAAAACTCCTACATGCCAACGGTTTTGTATCTTAACCCTTGGACCTTCCAACTATCCAATTCCCCTCATGCATAGAATAATCTCTCATGCATAACATAAAATCTCCATGCAATTCCAACGTGTAAAAAGTGGTTTGAATTTCAAACACTCACCATTTGTAACTCCATAAAACCGCCACCCCATTTATTACTTATCTAGGGGTTTCATGCATGAGATAACCTCTCCATGCATCCAACGTGTGGAGTAGTTTTATTTTAAAACTACAAACCTTCTCCCTCACATTTACATTTACTCAACTTAATCATTTAATTTAACTCCATCTAAACTCAATCAATTATTTCAACTCAATTCAAACTCAATTATTTATTCCAACTCAATCCAAACTCAATCATTTATTTCATCTTAACCCAATTAAGCTTTGAGCTCACCTAATGGTCAAAAATGTCAACCACGACCCATTGGGTCCCATTTGGGTCCTTTGACCCAATTAACCACTTTGACCCAAATAAATGTACATTACCTTTTTAATTTACTTTGAACCTTATACCAAGTACATTGGTTCCTACTTGAACAATGGGTCCCACTATTTTCTCATCTACGATCATAACCCTTTAATTCATAAATCCAATGGCATTTTCGTAAATATTGATATATTGAAAAACTGGGGTATTACAATAAGGGACTTTGAGAATGGCTTGGCTTTTGTGCAGGGAGACTCATACCCCCGTGGGGAGGTAATACCCTGCGTTTGATGGTGGGGCATCGATGTGCCCTAGCACAACCAAAAGAGAGTGACGATTGGTGAAGGAATAATATTTTCTATACCTTTGCTAAAAGCGGTGACAAGACCTGTAAGGTCATCATTGATAGTGGGAGCTATGCAAATGTCATTGATTCGTCGACAGTTTCCCGATTAGGGTTGTCACCCATTGCCCATCCTCACCCATATCGGGTTGCTTGGGTGGACTCGCCATCTATTCCCGTGACTCAACAGTGTCGGTACCTGTCCAATTTTCATCCTATAAAGACACTGTATGGTGCGACGTGATACCTATGGAAGTAGGTAATGTTATTTTGGAGAGGCCGTGGTTGTATGACATGGATGCCACACTGTTCGGTAGATCGAACGTGTGCTCATTCATCTTTGAGGGTAAAAGGATTAAGTTGAACCCTCTTCCCCCCCAAAGCACCAAAGAATGAGGCGGAGAAGCCAAGAAGGGCACAAACAACAGTGGCTCAAAACCTAAAGTCCTGCATCTCAGTCCTATTGAGTTTGAGAAAGAGGCTAAAGAAGAGGACATTGTATTTGCATTGGTTACAAGAGAAACATCCTCCGAGCCTAGTGTTGATCATCCGCGGGAGGTTGAGCCGATTATGAGTGTGTTTCAAGATGTCTTCCGTGACGATTTACCGGATGAGCTCCCTTCCATGCGTGACATTTAGCACGCTATTGACTTTGTACCCGGAACGACCCTACCCAACTTGCCACACTAAGGCAAGTGGATGAACTCCTTCGTAAGGGTTTTATCAGGGAGAGTCTGAGCCCTTGTACCGTGCCTGCGGTCCTCACACCAAAGAAGGATGGAACATGGCAAATGTGTGTGGACAGCAGGGCCATTAATAAGATCGCGGTCAAGTATCGGTTTCCCATATCGAGGCTCAATGACATGTTGGATATGAGGGTAGGTGCCAGTGTGTTTTCGAAGATAGACTTAAAAGAGTGGATACCATCAAGTCTACATTCGTCCTGGGGACGAGTGGAAGACTGCCTTCAAGACAAAGGAAGGATTGTAAGAGTGGATGGTCATGCCTTTTGGGCTATCAAATGCCCCTAGTAATTTCATAAGGATCATGACCCAAGTGTTAAGACCATTTATTGGTAAGTTCTTGGTAGTGTATTTTGATGATATCTTGATATATAGTGCTACCAAAGATCAACACCTCTACCACTTGAGGCAGGTATGTGAGACCCTCCGAGCTGAGAAATTGTATATGAACCTAAAGAAGTGTTCCTTCATGACTACTAGAGTTGTCTTCTTGGGTTTCGTAGTTTCTCCTAAGGTATGTCGGTGGATCTGGAGAAAGTGAGAGCCATAGTTGAGTGGCCTGAGCCACGTACCATTCACGAGGTCTGTAGTTTCCATGGGCTAGCCACATTTTACAGGCGATTCATTCGTGGGTTTAGCACCATCATGGCCTCTATCATAGATTGCATTAAAAAAAAAAAGGATTTTGTATGGACTCCTGCTGCAGCTGGAGCCTTTCAGGAAATTAAATCTAGGATGACTGAGGCTCATGTTATGCGCCTTCCAGACTTTTCTAAAGTCTTTGAGGTGGCATGTGATGCTTCTGGCGTCGGCGTAGGTGGTGTTTTGAGTCAGGAGGGACATCCTATTTCTTATTTTAGCGAGAAGTTACAGCCCACCAAACAAAAGTATACCACCTATGTTAAGGAACTCTATGCGGTTGTGCAATCTTTGAGACATTGGCGACATTATTTGATATCGCAAGAGTTTGTCTTATATACCAACCATGATGCCCTGAGATATCTGAACTCTAAAAAAAAACTAAACTCACATCTCGTCAAGTGGGTAGAGTTTCTTCAAGAGTATACATTTGTGCTCAAGCACAGGGCTAGTGTAAAAAATAAGGTTGCAGACACCCTTAGCTGTAGGGTGGCTACCGTGAGAGTTGAGTCTGACCCTCCTAAAGTAGAGCCTATAGAACATTTTGACTTTGGTGACGGCATCTATCATAGGACAACTCCCCTACACACCATGAGCATTTCAGTGGCGGGATTTGAGCGTATATGAGACAAGTATCCTCAGTGCCCAGATTTTGGAAGTGTGTACGCTGGTCTCACGAACGATCCTCACGCTAGATGGGGACGGTTTGTCTTGCAAGATGGCTACCTTTTTGGGCAGTCATCTTTGGATCCCTCGCACTTCCCTTAGAGAGTTCCTCATCTGGAAACTACATGGCAGTGATATTGTGGGTCATTGGGGTCGGGATAAGACCTTTGCCCTTGTGGAAGATGGGTTCTATTGGCCTCATCTCTACAGAGATGTAGCTACTATTGTTGGGCAGTGTCGCACATGCCAACTGGCAAAACAGAGAAAACAGAATACCTAGCTATACTCACCTTTGCCTGTTCCGCATGCCCCGTGGCAGGATGTTAGCATGGACTTCGTGTCTGAGTTTTCCAAGACTATCAGGAAGCACGATTCCATCATGGTTGTAGTGGACCGTTTTTCAAAGATGGCCCACTTTATTTTGTGCTCGAAGCCTACTGATTCTCCCCGAGTTGCACGTTTTTTTTATGATTCGGTAGTTTGTAAACACGGATTGCCCAAATCCATAGTGTCTGACAGGGATGTGAGGTTCGTCAGTTACTTTTCGAAGACACTGTGGCACATGTTGGGCACGCGTCTGCAATTCTCGACGGCCTATCACCCTCAGACAGATGATCAGACTGAGGTGGTTAATCGAAGTTTGGGTAACCTTTTGAGGTGCCTTGTTGGGGATCGTATCAGGGATTGGGATCTCGTCCTATCGACTGCTGAGTTTGCATATAACAATTCGGTCAATAGGTCCATATGTATGAGTCCATTTGAAGTTGTTACTGGTTATAAGCTAGGACCCCATTAGATCTCATTCACATGTCGCTACCCATAGGCCATCTGAGTCTGCATCTGCATTTGCACAACATATACATCATTTGCATACTGAGATTAGGCACAAGATCACCTTGAGCAACGAAAAGTATAAGGCAACTGTTGACGCACATCGCCGGCATAAGGAATTTCAGGTGGGTGACCATGTCATGGTTCGGGTTCGATCTAAGTGCTTCCCGCAAGGAGTGGTTAAGAAATTGCAAGCCCGAAGTACTGGTCCTTTTAAGGTTGTTCGATGAGTTGGGTCCCAATGCTTATGTATTAGACATTCCATCTGATCTTGGGATTAGTTCAACTTTCAATATTGAGGACCTTGTTTCGTTCTTGGGTCAAACATCTATTCCGTCCAATCCTTTTCAAGACCCAACCAACACCCCTGACCTAGACCATGACCAACAACATGTTCCTTTACTGCCTCCCATTTCGACCGCCAGAGATGCTATTGAGGATATTGTAGACGATTGAGTGGTTTCCACGACCCGAGGGGGATATCAGGAATACCTTGTGTATTGGCAGGGTCGACCAGATTCAGAGCAGACTTGGATTACTCACGAGGAGTTCCAGAGACTTGATCCAGACATGTTAGATCGTTGTCACAGCCGCACATCAGGAGGAGTTGCTATGGGTAGCCGACCTCAACAATATTGGCACTCGCACCGCCACCATTATCGATGACGACCAAGGACGACAGAAGATCTTCTATGGTTGGATTGATACTAGTTGCAGATCCGACACATCAGCACTACCTCCCAGTCGTTCAGCCTTTCCGCGCTTTAGAGTTCTACATTGGTCTTCCTCGACAGAGTCGAGTTTCGTCTCGGGCAGGGAGAATGATGCGGGAGCATTTTTTATTTGGATTTGATGTTATTGGACGTGGACATTTTTTTATTTTTTTTACTTAGCCTTGTCTTTTAGTTTGTGTTTTTTTTATATGAGGGCAAAGTTGTCTTTTTTTGAATTATTATAATGGGGTGCAATTTTGTCTTTTACTCTCTCATTAGTTGCCCTAGAGCATTAGGAAACAAGAAGGAGCTGCCGGCCCCTTGTTGTATTTTCATTAGAAGGGTCTTGTAAAGAGGGACTTGTAGTACACAATGGAATGAAATGGAAAAGGAAGAAAAAAAGCCTTAGCCTATGTGCATGGTGTGAATTCCCCTTGTGGTTTTGGTGTGAAGCCAACATTGGAGCACTTCTTCTTCCTCCTCTCTACACTTCTATGGTAAAAACAATCTAATCTTCTCTCTTCTCTTCTCTTTTCTTCTCTTTCCCTCTTTGTTTTCTATCATAACCACCTAAAAGCCATCCCCTAGCTGCCGCCATCATCTTAGCCTCACTTCACCCTTGCCGCCTCCCCTAAAGAGTTTTCCCAGCCTTGCTGCCCCTTTTCCTTGGATCTAAACAGTCACCACAACCCTTCTCCTTGATTCTCAAAGCTATCTTGGTCCATACCCATCATCTATTCCCATAACAACAACTAGTCCCGTAGTCCCTACACATAATTCTCCCAAAACAACCCCAATCAACGCCATTTTAAATCTAAACAGCCATAAAATACTTGGGACAGCGCTGTCCCATTGTTCCTTGTGTCCCAAATCTATCTATTTAGTCTTCCTTTGGCCTATAGCCCTTCAAACAGCAGTGTAACATCTGAATGACATTAATTCAGCCCCATATTAATTCAAAATCTGCATGGTTTATCAATATTGACTGAATGAACTGTTACATCTTCATGGGACTGATTTGTTGAGCATCTTTAGAGTCAGAATTAGGACTTCAAGAGTATTAATTGTGATTTGGAATCTCAAATGAATGTTTATAATGGTGGATGTGTTTGGACATGTTGACTTGCTTTTAATTGCTTATTGTGGTATATTTAATAATCTCAGTTTTATTGCATACATGTGTTCATATCGTCATTTTAGATTAGCCCAGGTCAAATCATCGTAAATTTGCATAGATATTAATTTAGAATTTCTAACCAACCCTGCATCACATACATTTTACCAGTGATAGGAGGATCAAGACACTTATACCTTTTATGGAACGAAGAGTATCCCAAAAAACAAATATTTGATAAAATGCATAGAGAGTTTATCGTTAGAAAGCAAATGGACAAAGAAAACACATCGAAAGATGTGTAAAGGAATTGTGCATGGATACTATCAATCGGGGCTTTGTTATGTAACACGTGAGGTCGTTCAATTAATTAGATAGCATGAATTAAAATAGCTTCTAGCCAATACAGCTTAGTACATGCATAGTAAATAGCAGGGAATAGGCTACTTCAAGAAGGTGACAATTTTTCCTTTTGGCAACACTGTTTTGTTGAGGTGTGTGAGGGAAAGAGGTTTGAGATTTAATGCCATGGTCCTACAAAAATTGTAAAAATGAATGTCACAAATAGGCCCCACTTTGCAAAATTTTGATATGACAAGCATATTGCGTTTTGACCCGTAGGTAAAATGTGTCAAAGTGATAAAAAAACTTTAGACTTTTGCTTCATCATGTATACCCAAGTCATACGAGAATAGTCATTAATAAAAGTAACAAAATAGCAAAAACCAGTATGTGAAACAAAAGGAGACATCCAAACATTAGAGTGAATAAACGAACAAAATGTAGTACTTTTATTAAGTGATATTGGAATAGAAGGTCTATGATGTTTGCTATATTGGCAACTTACACACTCAATTTTTTCAAAAGACAAGAAAGGAACCAATTGCTTCAAGACTTTATTAGCTGGGTGTCTTGAACAACAATGCCAAAGCCACATGTCCAAAGAAAATGAGGTAGAACAAGCCTTAGAGTGGTTGTCAGTCCGAGGATCGAAGAAATATAACCGTTGGCTTCACAACCACTACCAATTCTACTTCGTGGCCAAGTCGAGGAAGACCAGTGGGTAGGACAAAATGTTACTGTACAATTCAATGACTTAGTAAGTGCCTTAACAAACAAGAGGTTTTGAGATAAATGAAGAATATGTAAGACAAATGATAAACCAAGATTAGAAGACAAGGGGATAGTCCCTTTATCTGCAATATCAGTGAAAAAACCATTAACTAATTTCACTTTACCAAAAGAAAAAGGAAAAAGCGTGGAGAAAAGATGAGACATGCCAGCCATATAATTAGTAGCTCCAGAATTGATAATCTAGGAGCTATTAGATGAAGCTTATAACAGGAATCAACATAGTGATTAGTCATCTTGCAGTATATACAGAATCGGGTACCCTTCTTCTTTGGTCCTCTAGTATCCCGTTGCTCATCCAACACAGGGTCCTTCCCTTTAAGAGAAGATGCCCCTTCAAGACCAGAGCTGACCGATCAACGGGTGCAATGACAGGGGACATAACCTGGCAACGCCTCTCATCAAGAAGCAATATAGAATATATTTTAGTTGGGGGTGGAAGAGGTCACTTGCTTAGAATTTGGGCATGAATAGGCTCAAAGTCAAGATTAAGACTAGCAAATAAGTCAAATGTGCGCATTTTTTCAACCTATTTCTTGTGCAACAAAGTATTTGCAGGTTTTTCAAATTGAACATTCTCATGTTGATCAAGTTCCAACCAATCACTCCTCATTTTTTTAGTAATATTGAATGAGACAACTTCCCATTCAAAGATTGGTAGCATCCCTGGTATAGCTTATAGATGCAAGTGGAGTTATCATCATCAGAATATATTGTATCCAATAAACCCTTTGTAGTGGGTAGGGTATACACTGTTGCTGAGATAATTACCCAAGACAGGGGGTGAATTGGGTATGACAAACTTTTCTACCTTCTTTAGATTTACTCAAATTCAAAATCAAGAAGGAAATACAAGAATAAGTAAATAAATAAATGCAACCAAATAAGTGAAATAGATGAGAAGAGATGGAGAATTGAACCTGTCGATTTTAGCAAGGCTCGGCAATACCCGCCTACGTCCTCGACTCAAGAGAGCCCCTTGAGATTTGAAACACACTAGTTGTTCTCCTTAACGGTGGAGAATAAACCGATACAAAAGATCGCTTACGGGTGGGGAGAGGCCCACGAATAATCCGAAGTAGAAGGCACTCTTCTTCTTCAGTAGGGTTGAACTAACCGTTTACAACAATGATGTCAAGTACAATGATAACTCTTGAATAATTCTCAAAGATATGAAAGTGATATAGCCTAAGAGTTAATCAATCAATGAATCATAATAGCTCAAGTAGTAGTTTGAAAGTGATTTGGGGCTTTTAAGCAATGGTGATAAGGGAACAATGAATCTCAAGATTGGAAGTGGTTGGAGAGAGATTTATTGTTCATAAATGGTCCTATATAAGAAAAATTGAATTCATGACAGTTGGAGCCACATTTAATGCATTTATGACCATTGGGAACCACATTTAATGCTCTTCAAATAGAGTCGTTTCTGCACATTCGATCGACTGGATCATATTTTTCGTCGTCTGAAATTTCCCAGATAAGTATATCAATTCGATGCATTTGGTCGTCCCAACAGGGATTTACGGTTGTCCGGATTTATCAGAGACCACTTCTCTGTTTCAGTTAAGCACTGTGGTCTTTGCAGTCGTCTGAATTTATCAGAGAGCACTTGGTCCACTTGATGCTTCATTTGGCTTGACCAAACTGTTTGTGGTTGTCTGGATGGATCTGAGATATGAGTATAACATTTGTCATAATCAGTTGACTGGTTTAATTTCAGTCCATCCGAATTTCTATAAGGCTTGTATCTCAGTCAAATCTTTTTTTATCAAGTCCATAATGATTTCAATGAGTCATGGGACTTGGGTAATGTCCAAGAACCTATCGAAGTGTACTCTATTGGTTTCTTGAGATCTTAAAGGTCATTGAATAACTTTACATACAAATCTAGAACACTCACGCCCTAAGACTAAAGACAGACATAAATTTTAAATGCTTCAGTCCTCGTGTCTTGAGCCATGTGATCTTCAATAATTGCTTGAGCTTTTCTTCATTCTTCATAAATAACTTGTACAGGATTTGTTTGATATCCAATACATGTCTCCTTAACAGCCAGCGATATTTCTTCAGTTGAGCCAACACTTGTACACATTATGCCTAAACAAAGAATGTTCGTACAGTTCGTCAATGGCTTTGTTATAATCAAAACCACCCAAAAACCATGGGTTGTAACCTTCGGGCTAACATACACTAGTCCTTGAACATGCTCCTCCACAGAATGTAAGAGTCAGGTTTGAACCAAGGAGTTGTTGGCTTTCCATTCTTTGTATTTGGACCTATCCTTTACAGGCTTCACGGTCGTATCATCAATATAATCTGTGTTTTGTTTAGCATCAAGAAAAATTCTGGTCGATTGAGATTATTTTTCAATAATTGGTCTCATTTAAAAGATCAGTTGTGATCTTCCCAATGTAGGTGGAATCGGAAGATGTGTTACAAGCATGCTTGAAGTATTAGAGGAGGCCATTGAATGATATAAGATACAGGTATAACGGTCATACGGGATCAAAAAGAAGTCTCGACCCAAAAACACCAAAAAAAATGAGAGCCAACGACAATGTACATGTAGAAAGAACAAAAAACGAGCCCTACAATCAGAGATCTGCAATACCAACTAGTTGGATGAGAAAGAAGCCAAGGGAGACTTTGGTTAATGTTAACCAGGTCCCAAAGGCTCCAATTCTAGGGCAAATTCTAAAATAAAAGGACTTACGTGACTGCCACAAGAGGATAGTGTCAACAGTGGGCCCCATAGATCACGAGAAGAAGAAAACCCAATGAGATGTGCAATAGGGCCTTGGGCGACCATAGCAATATGGCTTCCAACAATATCGACGAGTTGTTGTGGCAGATTTGGAAGGAGGAGGCCAGAAAATACTATTGTTGAGTGTTACAAGCACGAATACGAGAAGCTAGAAAAGGGGCCCCACAAGTTAGCAAACCCTAGGACCATTGGATGGATGAAAGGAGGACCCACCAACGATTTGGGCTGGGGTGGTTTCGAAGGCCAACAATAGTATACACTCTGATCAATAGGTGAATAGTAAACATGTCCAGACACTATTGTTAGGGCTTGCTGCAGTCTTGAGATGTGAAGATGGAAGAGAGAGGGATGGTCCCTTTTTCTAGCAATGGTAGTAGTGGAACTATTAGCTAATTTAACTCGACTACAAGAGACATGAGAAATGGAAGAGAAAATATTAGATAAGTGGCCCCGAAATCAATGATCCAAGAATGAGACGAGGCATGATTGGCAAAGGACTCAGTACCTGAAGTAGATGAGACAGCATTGGACACCTTGGAGGGTTGGAGACGATCCAGTCGTTGTAACAGCAAGTTAAAGTCCTAACGAGTTATTGGGGCACTGTCACTAACCACATCAAAGGAGGAGGAAAGAGGCGAGGCAACGGAGACAGTTGCTTGCTTCGGACAACCATGTAGTTTGTAGCAAGAATCAACATAATGGTTTAGTGCAGAACCGAGACCACTTCTTTCGGGGACCTTTGGTGTCACGATGAAGGTTAGAAGAGGGATCCTTGATTTGAAAACAAAAAACTGGATTTTCTGGAATGTCATAGTCGCTGGAAAAAGAAACTTTCAGAAACTTGATGAAGAGTGTGCAAAACAGAAATCCAACCCTACGGATGGATAGCCCTTTAAAAAACGGTAGGCGTAGGTACGTTCCCGCCAGAAGCTTCGGTAGAAAAGAAGTTCGACAACGGAGAAGAATCTGTTGCAGGAAAAAAATGACAATGGAGGACAGAAACAGTAACCAGCAGAAAAGGGCCCCATTGTGGTCCAAAACCCTTAAGGTATCCTTTGGCAAACATAAGGTGGCCAGGGGCGAAGGTGACCAATTTTGAGCAGGATCGGAGATTGAAGGACACAGATCAAGCCAATCTGGGAAGGTGTTGGTTAGGGTTGCAGGAAAGAAACGACAGCAGAAGTGGAAGAGTTGCTATAAAGTTCCTCCGAGAGTGGATTCGGAGATGATGCTAGATTTCGACAAGGAACTGTAAAATGGAAGAATACTTCTTAAAAAACCCTGAAACTGGTTCTGGCTAATACCATGTAGAAATTAATAATAGGAAAAGGGAGAGAATGAGGGAAATATTTTGGAGAATAATTCTCTCTCTATATTGTATTCTGTGTCTAAACTGTAAAAGAGTACAAGTATAAATAATAAAGATGGAGCCAATCATGGTGGCTAATAATAGAAAGAAATAAAAGAATGATCAGTTACATTCAATTACAATAAATCGTACAGTTAGTGACATAAACTAAGTTGATTTTCCAGAATAAGACGACTCTGGTCTACTTAGTGCAAAGGTAGGTCCCACATGATCAATTGTCCTGTAGTGGGTCCCACAACAATGGGTCCTTTCCATGGAGAGGAGCCCTAGTAGGTGTAGGAGGCTGGAAGAGTGAGCAATGACCAAGGTGGAGCGTTCAATCAGCATAGAATGAGTCATAACGAGGTGACGCCGTTCATTGTAAAGCAAGGCGGAATAAACCTCATCCAGAGAGGGAAGAGGTTATTGCCCAAGCAGTTGAGCCCGGCCAATAACTCAAAGGTCTGTTGTTTGTCGACATATTGCCTATGAAGAATAGTATCTGAGGAATACTGAAAGGTAATGGATTCAAGTTGATCCAACTCCAACTAACAGGACCGCATCTTCGAGTAGAACTGAATGAGGGACAACTCCCCTTGTCGGAGATGAGCAGTTGCCTGAGATAATTCATAAGTACAGGCGTATTTGTCCCCATCAGAATGCAGAGCTTTAACAGTGTCTTAAACAACTTGGGCAGTGGAAAGAGTATAGACGAGGCACCAAATATGATCTTCCATTGAATGAAGGAGCCAAGATTGAACCAAGGAGTTATTTGCTGTCTATGTGGTATATGTAGAGTGATCTATTGCTGGTGCTTTGGCAGTGCCATCAATATAAGATGATAGTTGCTTTGTAGTCAAGAACATTCTCGCAGAATGAGACCTTTTAAAGTAGTACGTCTCATTTAGCAAAACTGTCATGATCTTGCCAATCTGTAGAGAACCAAATGAGGCCATATCGGAAAGAGAAGATGCAATAGACAAAGCCATTTGCACGATAAACCGAGTTGGGAGCACAACAAGAATGGCCAAAAAAGAATCAATAGTGTTGTGTGCATACACGCAGAGAGAAGAATACAACAGAAGCGGCCTCTGCTGACCACGAACGAGAGCTGAAGCTGGAGAAGTGCAGAGAACAGGTAGGGGCGACACCAATAATAGAAGAAGAAAGCCAATCCGAGTGTTTGTGAGCAAGATCGAAACCAAACAGTCCAATACCGATAACCACAGTAACAGATCTGAGAAGAAAGGCCGCAAAGGCCAGTAAGGGGCGACACCCGTGAGAAGAGATCTGAAGGACAGAACTGCAGAAGCCACGTGACGGAAACAGAAACCCTCAAAACTGGGTCAGGAGTCGGTGGAAGTCGTTGAAGCAGGAGTGCCCAAAAACCAAGTCGAGCGAAGGTAGGCAAAACCCTTATAGATGAGAAGGGTAGGTAGGGGAGACACCAATGAGCAGCAGATGGGAGGAGTGAAGAACCCAGCCAGCGGATCTAACAAAAAACCCAGAAAATGGGGTTTTTTGGGACGGGACTGTCGCTGGGCTTGTGACAGCCAAAACACCAAGCCAGAAGCTCCTGAAGGCTCTGATCATACACCACAGATAGGAAGTCTTGTCAAAAATGACGAGTATGGAGGTCCTTGATGCCGGAAACTTCGCTGGAAAAATTGGAACGGCGGCAAAGGTCCGGGCAGCAAACAGTGAATCTGGGGCAGCAGGAAAAAAACAGTCCAGAAGCTTGGAAAAAAACTAGAAACTTGAGGAAAGGGAGGAGAAGATCTACAATAGAGAACCCTGGAGAGCTGAAGATGACACCGGAGTCCAATGATGAACAGGAATTCTGGCGATGACTAGAACTCCGACAAGGAACAGTAAAACAGATTAAGAATCCTTCGAAAAACTTCAGAAATTGATTCTGGCTGATACCATGTAGAAAATAATAATAGGAAAAAGGAGAAGAGAGAGAATATTGGAGAAGAATTCTCTCTCTGTATTGTATTGAATGTGTTTCAAATCATAAGAGTTACATGTATAAAATAATAAACAAGGCGCCAATCAGGTGGCTGATTTTGGAAAGAAATAAACGAATGACTAATTACAATCAATTATACATAAATTCAATTGAATTTCCAGAATTAGAAGATTATGCGTTGCAGAAGTGGGTCCCACAACATGATTTGGTCCTTGTACCTTGGTAACCATGAATTTATAGGTCTACCCCGCTCAATTAGTGCGAAGTTCATTCTCGGCTGACCTGCTTTGCCTGCCCATCTCATGTGTTCTTACATGAACGGACTAGACTTGCACATTGTGTGATTTGGTGGACAAAATTGGGTTGTGGTTATCTAGCCTGACCTAACCTCGCATTGGTTGGGGTTTTTTGACCTGGCCCGTGACTCTAACTTGACATGACCTGAGCCTAACCTGCTCCATTGGGTTGGTTGGGTCAGTTTGGGTTTCACCATGGGGTTTTTCAGGTACTACTTTTCTCTAATACATACCAAGCAGGAGTGAAGTGAAAGTTTGAAAATTTCCATCTCCATTTCTAATTTCTTTCTTTTTCCACCTTGTATCTCTTGACCAATCTCTTGAATGACTTTGGATGTGAATAACATTGCAGATAATTCCCACTTTAGAAGTTGAAGCTAACAACTAAAGACTTCAGTGATTAAACCAAGTTTGCCGTATATGGAATAATATTTTCCAAATGTAGATATAATAACTTTAACAAATATACCAAGATGGTCTTGTCTCAGGTTGGGCTGGCCAGCCCTACTCCCAACCAAACAAGGCCAATTTTAAATTGGGACAGGAAATTTTGGTCCAGCATTGGCTTAGGCTAGAATACCTACTAAATTCAATTAAGCCCCCCAAAGTGGGGCAAGGCTAGTCAGGTTTCAGGTTATTTCTGGCCCAAGCTGGACCCTACCAGTGGAAACGAGTGTTAGAGGAACAACATTTGTCCAATGCGTAAAGTTTTATTTTATTTATTTCTTTGTTTTTGTAGTCGGACATGATTCTCTTTTGTGCATCTTTATGGTGCCCAACTATCTTACCTTTTTACTTCTTCCTCTCTTTTAGGGGGAGGGGGTGGTGGTTTGGTTTTTGTGGGCCTCCCCAACTTTTGGGTGGTCCTCCAATGTGTCTGATCATATGATAGAAAGATTTGTTTCTGTTCTTGTGCATTGGCACACAGGCCAGATTTTGGCTAGTCAAGTAGTCATCCAGTATGTCTAACCATGCAACTGGTTTTGTTTCAGGTTAAGCTGTTAACTGATTCAAATCTGTTCTATGGGTTACAAATGCAGGTACGATTGGGCTGCAAAAAAGAATTTAAGGGCTGGATACTTCTTGTGGTCAATGGTCGCCTATGGTCTAGGTAAGAAATTTCATACATTAGGCATATTTTCCGTTAGCATCTGATGTAAAATGGAAGGCTAACACAGATCAAATTTCTGCTGAAGATTATACATTCACTTGGAGAAATATGAAGAAGAAAATATTGAAAAATCTCCTCTAAGATAACTCCTTGAACACACACACCCATACCCCCCACCCCCGACCCCACCACACACACAAGAAAAATATATAACCGTATAAAGTAGCTACATACCCCTTGCAAGGGCCTACGATGTTTCTGATTTAACCACTACCTACTTCTGTTTAATTTTTTTATATAAGCACTTGACAACATGCTATTCATGAGGCTTTCCGCACATCCCCTCCCCCCCGCCCACACACACACACACACACACACACACACAACCCACCCACCCACCCACACCCTACCTTCCATAGATGAGAAGGCTAAAAATGACCAATGGGCTGATCTTTCAGCTTGGCTTAGATGATCAATTATTAAAGGATTTGGGAACTTAGCTGAAGTTCAATGATTTTTGATATATTTCCTATCGTAGGCCTAGGAGATTGTGTCCAGATACTGCTCACCCTTGTGCTCCTGGTCTTGTAAAATACAGTGATATACTAGTATTTGGTCTTTAAAGGTTTTTAAGTGGCCAAGATGAAAGACAAGTCATAGGATTCTCAGATGGATCTCTTGGTCTTTAGGAAGATGTAAGGGTAGCTTGCTTCAGTGTTTACAAGTGCATTTATGGTTGTGGTCCAGGCCATTACTCTCATGGGTCTATCCATTTGGTAGGTCATGGCCAAAATTGTGCAGACTGGATGGTTACAAAAACAAAAGTTTTGGTCCATCCTTATTGGATGTGGACTGTTGCTGCTTTCTTTTATTGACCATAGAACTAAGAGCAGTCCAATCTTGCGCCCTACATATTGGAGTGCTTGCCAAGTAGAATCTTAGAACTTGTCTATATTTTTTGTACTTGTATGTTGGTGACCATGTGAAGATCAGACTCTGGTCGTGCAATGCTGCAACAGATAGAAATTTACATATGATAAGAGTTCTAACAATTTTTTATGGAAAATATATAGTTGATATGCGTGTTGCTTGGGTGAGTGTTCCACCTTTGTCCTTTCACATATCTAACACCTCTGAGGGAAATAGCTCCAATTCTTTGCATTAATTTGTTGAGACTTGTATATTGTTATTTATTACTTTGCCTTTAACATACATATTTTGGCAGGTCTTCTTATTACATATGTGGCACTGAATTTGATGGATGGGCACGGGCAACCAGCTCTTCTTTACATTGTTCCTTTCACGCTTGGTATGTGGCATTTATTTATTTACTTATTTTTATGATAAAGAACCTCAAACCCCCACCTCTCCTCGAGTACGAGGGCATTAGGTAAAACTCTGAATGCACGCATCTCACCGCAAGCCACAGGCATCGAGTTACTATGGGACTCAAAGCTGGTGGCATTTATAATTGGTGTAAAAGCTTATAGAAATGGGCAATCTCATCCAGAGCCTAGCAGATACTTGCCAAAGAATTTTTTTCATGACAATCTTTAGGAGCATGTTTTGCTTAGCTTTCTTTTTTCAGATATATGATTTTTTGCTGTTTGGGATGTGAATAATGTTGCCTAGAAATTGACCTAAGAGGGGGGGAGGGGGTGAATTGGGTCTTTTGCAAACTTTTGGGTTTTAATGAAATTACACAATTGTAAAGCAAGATATAAAAGATAAGCAATAAAAGAACAAATAAAATGGAGAATAGATGAGAAAGAGATGGAGAGATTGAATTCATCGATTTAACGGGGTTCGGCCTCTTGCCTACGTTCTCGCCTCAACAACTCCGCTTGAGAATTCAAATTCACTATCAATTCTCCTTGCAGGTGGGAGATGAAACCTAATACAATAAGGGTTCAACGACCCTTTACAATTTCGCTCATTACAAAAAGTAGTAGTAGGACGATCACTTGTAACCACTTAGTAACTCTCAAATGATTTACAAATCAGCTCTCTAAGAGTCGCTCAAATTGATAGAACACAAAGGCCCAAATAAGATTTGAAAGTAATTTAGTATTTGGAGCTCTAGGTTTTTTGAATGTTATGGAAGATCTTCGTAAGTATTATTTGAAAGTAATTGCTAGAGATCAAAGAGTTGTTTTTCAAAGCATTAAGGCCACAATAAATAATCCATTCGAATTTATGGCCATTGGGAGCATTAATGGCCAAGGAAGATAGACATTGAGCTGCATTTAATGCTCAATAAAGAGCCGTACCGCAACTTACGGCCGGCCTGAAACCAAGTTCCAGACGTTCGAAAATTCTTGATTTAAACTTTCTTTCCAGGTAATGTTTGTCCGTTTTTCATTTTCGGATGGCTGAAATTATCAGAGTAAATTTAAACTGTAAATACATTATCGGCCGTCCGCTTTATACATTTCATGACGTCCACTCTTATCAAAGACAAGAGTACTGTGTCTGCTCAATTTTTGGTTGTCCAATATTCATATTCCGAGCGTCCGGATTGATCAGAGGCTGAAGTTTACTGTCAGAATAGTTAACAGTTGTCCATTTCCAGAGAAACGGTCGTCCGAAATTTGAAAGTAATTGAACTTGACACTTCCAAGCCTCAATGAGTACACGCATAATTTTCAATGAGTCATGGGGACTTGGCCAAAGATTTTGGGACCTATCAAAATATGATCAAAGTAGTCTTAAGGTCCTAAAGTCTATTTAGAGTATGGGTTTGAGTCGAGGTATTCACACAATGAGTGACTTTACAATTGAATCCTAACACACATGACTAAACCAAATAGCCTAGACTTGATTCTTCAATATCTTCAATCCTCTAATCTTCAAGTCTTGAGGCATGATGACAGAAGCCTTTTGATATGATTGAAGTATGTCCAATGGTTTGATCATGAGCACTTGATCTTCAATCTCCAATGTATAGGGACATGATATCCAGTACCTGCCTTCTTTCAGCTGGAGATTACTTTAATCCTGATCTTATAAAATTATGCTCATTAAACCAAGCTTAGTCCGTACGACAATGATTTTGTTATCATCAAAATTACTTAAATACCCATGGTAGAAACCTTGGGGCTAACAAATAATATCTCGATTTGCTATTCCATACGAGTGGGTCCTTGGTACCATGATCCAGGTCTTCATTTGATGGGCCCCTCATGGATCTGTGTGACTTCAAACTCTCAACAATGGGAAGATCCTAGCAAGTCACTCCTCTATGATCCAGGTGTTGATTGGATGATTTCCTATGGTGAGTATGAGTTCAAAATTGTAATCGTTGGAAGATCATGGCAATCCATAAAGAGAAATCTAATTGGGGACAGATTTCTTCACTGGGATTTTCCATGTACAATGGAGTCTATGGAATAATGATAACAGAATTGACTTATAGGGACTGCATGCACTTAATTATCAGTTTTCTTGCTTTATTCTCTCCTCCTACTTCCCTTTATACTCTGTGACTGTAGCATTGGTGGCATTCTTTGAACTCTTCTGACATTGGCGTAATTGCCTGGGCAAAGTTCTATTGCACCATTTTCTTGGTGTGTGTATTGTTTTGTAGTTAAAACCATCCAATTGTGAATGGGGTGTAGTAAAATAAGGACCATCCTAAATGGAACATGAATTAAGGACCATTCAATGCTAGAGGTAATTTTCCATGGTCCATGCCCATAAGGAGACCACCATTCATTGCTGGTATTTAAAGGAATAACACCCTTTAGCATCTTATAATGCCTCTGTAAACTGCCCTTTGTTTTCAATATTATTTTATTGTAATGTTGTTGCAGGGACCATTTTGACATTAGGGAAGAGGAGAGGAGAACTTGCTAATCTTTGGACCAAAGGGGAACCAGAGAGGGTGTGCCCGCATCTCCAGCCCGTCCAGTGAGACCATGTAATTTAGAAATGTATTGTAATTATACGAAATATCATATCGTCAGTCTTAGTAATCAACCTTTGGAAAACCTGATGAAATCATTAGCTTATCAAGGTTCTAAAGTCGAAATTATTCAGAATCACATCTAATCACGATTGTATCTAGGATAACAGCAGTTTGCATTTGGAGATTCCCAGGCCATGTGATTTTCCTTTTAGATGGATTCTATATACAAATCACTGCCATAATTTTCAAAAGAAAAAAATAATGTGCAAGACTGCGAGAGCTTGCCTAATAATCATCATTAGTCATTTTCCCGTTGGGCCAGAGCATTTGCTAATAATAGTAACCAAGTTGTTTACTTCTTGAGAGGTTCTATGAGGAAAAGTCAACATTGATGAATGCACTTCTAATGGCGGGTCCTGGAGCGGATTATTTTGCTGTTTTGGGCTTTTTCTATGATTAAGGTGTTCAGACCTCTAAGAACACTCGACTAATCTTCGGTACTGGTGCAATCGAATTCAGGACTCCTGTTTCTTGAGATAGGTTTCTGGACATCACTGTTAACTCCTTTGAGCTCTTTTATCAGGGAAAGTTTCTTCCCTGAATTACATATCTATACGTATTTTAGATATGTAAATATACATAGATATTCAGGTTGAGGATCGGAATTTTCAAGCCTACGCCCAAATTTTAAACAGGATTCCTTATTAGGCCCCACTACATACCTAACTAACAAAGTAACAATCAAGTTATAACCCTATTTTCTTGGACTGGACTTGTTAAACTTTGTTTGATTTGATTCTATGCCGAAGAGTGGTGTGAAAAAAAGGAAGAATCTGGTATGAGTTTTCAAAATGCAAAGTCAATGGCAACTATGGTAAAAGGGGAAGAATGTGAAAGGGGTTAGGAGATAAGAGTAAAAGAGGAAGATTTTGATTTGACTTTGCAAATATGAAGCTAGTGAAAAAGGAAAATTTGATTTTAGTTGTAATGATTCATTTCTCGAAGAATTTGGATTTCAAATTTGGCAAAAAAAATTGTAAGGTTGCGTAAATTGGTCAAAGGGCTTTTCAACAAGCTCAACTTTGTCCAAATTTAAGCTCGGTAGCTCGAGTTATAGTATTTATGGTGAAGAAGAGCAAGCGTCTGATGCTTGACATTGGATGATCCGAAGGCACCTGTCGGACAAGCCAATGCTTAGCATTGGATGATCCCACGAAATTGGAGATTTTTTGTTTTATTTAAATAATTCTGAAATTTTGCGAAAATCCTATGTTTTTAATTACCATCCCATCTCATGTGAACTTTCTTTTGCATTGATAATACTCACTGCTCTGATTTTGCCTCATCAACCGTAATTACGAGAGTTTTTTTGTTATTTCCGATTTTACCTGTCGAAAACAGTTGAAATTCAGCATTTATGGTAAAAGACAATCAAATACTTTCATCGCCTCGTGAAATTTTTTTTCTTTCAAAATTTACATTTATGGTCTCATTAGACAGCTATCAACGTTGTCTGCAACAAACATGTCGCATGAAGGGGAATAAATCTCGAGAAAATATCTAGGAACGAGAAAATCTTGAGAAACTTTTTATACCATTTTAAAAATTACATTTACAACCCCAAAAAATCAAAAACTATATTAAAATTAAACCTTGAAGCCATTTTAAAAATTGCATTGGGCTCATCATATCTGCAACAATATAAATAAAAGTATTAACCCTTTTTTGAAGTAAATAAATATCCAAATAAATATCTAAGAAGCACGATTCTTTAGGTTTTTGCTCCCAAAATTTAGGATTTCTGCATATAGAAATAAAAGTACGATCCTATGCAATTTTATTTAAAAAAAAAAATAATAACTTAACTTGTTAAGACTTATAAAGTTCATAGAAGGAGAAAATCAGATAGAGAGATCAAGGAGATAGAGACGAGTACTGAGAGGAGAATGGCAGAGTAGAGAACAACGCTAGCAACAAAAAGGAATTTGGAAGCTAGGCTGATGTAAAATCCCATGATAACTGTGTCCACACCTCTTAAAGCACCCGTCTTCAAAGCCTTTATATACATTTAAAACTCAGGTCAAATCTAAGACCCAAACTGACCTGAGACTTTTCGGGTATTTTAATGTTAGATCCAATCCGACATTAAAACCACTGAAGGAGGACCGACCCTAGTAATTACCGGGTCAGGTCTAGGCAGGTCAGGTTTACCAGACCAAGTTGCATGCCTACTAGGGCCTGTAGTCTTGTGCACTTCAGAGGTTTTTTCAAATAGCTGTAGCCATGCGAAAGAGATTAGCCAAAACAGCAGAAGTGAATCTTCATCTTCATCCCATATATTACAAATGCTTAAAGCAATTTAGGAAGGACAAGAATCCATTTCCATTTTGATTTCAAAAGATTCATAAGGAACAATATATTGTAGCAACCTACATAGATTACAATGCAATCCACCACCTCTTTATCAGTTGATACATCGGATTCTAATCGAACTATTCCAATAAATCTGAAATTGGCAGGACTAAGATGCTAATACATTTAGCTGATACATCTGTTATCAGCAGATATTTAGAAACGAGCGTAAGAAAAGAGTGCCAATAATGATCTATAGAAAGAGCAGTCAACATATGCTGATTTTTCTTCATATAAGGAAATATTTAAATCAATCAACCCTTTTCTTGCCTTCCCACTCTTCTATCTTGAGTAATTGATTTGCAACTATTTTATGTGAACCAGAAAAGAATTACTAAAAAAGAACAATAAGTGAGTTCATTTTTCATCAGCGAATAAGTCTGCTATTACCCGTTACTTACATGAAGCAGGAACAATTAGTTGAAAACTGCAAGATATGAGACACTAATTAATCAAAGAAACCAACTCATCAAAGAATACATGGGGGACAAAACTCAATGAGGCTAACGTGGTTCAGACACCTCACTCTCTCAGCTCTTGCATTTTCAATTTCTTAAGTACAAGGTTGCCAAAATTGCTCTTTTTCCCTTTCCAATTCCAGCAAGCGCAAGACCCACATCCAGATAATGTGAATAAAGTGGGCGTTCTCCGTCTTGGTGCCATGAGCAGGTAGACCACAATTGGTTGCACAGCCAGCGATTCTGAGCATTGCTCAACAAGTGGATTTACCTCCGATCTGTTCCTGCCAAATAAACCAACTTCATGTCACTTGCACTAGAATAATCTGGCTCTTGTATCAATTTCCAAAATCAACTGACCATAATAATCATTCAGGGTTGTTAAGGCTTGTGGAATTAAAGACCCCTTGACAATGCTTACATCAAAGCATACCTGCTCTGCATTCCAGGATGCAAGGCTCAATTGACCCTCAAACAAACAGGAAATATGACAATTGACCACACAATTGGCAAAGCACTATTAAGTTCCACAGCCTGTACAAAACGAGGCCCGTTTTGCTTTTCCATGCCAAAAACTTAAAACAGTTCTGTTACATTTCTTCCTGATCAATGGGTGTGGAATTAATTTAATCAAAAAATTCAAACTCTCCATATTGACAATGGTGGAGAATATTTGTCCAATTCTTTCTTGATGCATTTAAAAGATCATGACATTAAATCTTAGAATCTTGCTCCTATACTCCACAACAAAATAGATTTGGATTACAGAAGAAAAAAAATAAAAATAAAAGGTCATCCCCTGGTGTGGCTTGTACCATTCTCACTAAAATGAAGGTACCTAAGTCCTTGATGCATGAAGTTGCACCACATGCTTGCTATTAAAAGTAATCACTGGCAAACAAGTTTATTAAACAACCACCTCCCGTAGACATCTTTTCTCAATAATAACATGTTTCCACCCTTCTACTCAAAAGTACTTGGTTGTGTTCGCCTTATGCATATTTCTGATCCACAAAATCACAAGTTATTTGATAGCAGTATCAAATATGTTTGTGGGATGCTCTTTTATTTGGACATGTTAAATTAATGTTGCGAAAATTGAATCATATTGTAAAATCTTTATAAACTTTGATCCACAAATCGTGTATCGTAAATCAAAGAATCATACGATCCATAAGTGTTTTCTTTAAAAAATATTTAATATAAGAAGTAACATATGTTACTGCCTCAGTTTGACTGAGTCAATATATTGTCAATTTCGTGACTTGTGTCGGACCTTGCCTTGAGAAAATGAAGATAGTGTATCTAATTGATCGAAGGCCGGAAGCTTGTTGTGGATATCTCACCAGGTATTGGGCAACCATACAGGTAACAAGGCCATTAGTGGACCATAGGTAGAACCCAACACACCCTAGTCTCATGAACCTAATTTGAATATGGTTAAAGGAACATTCTAGATGTAATTTCAGAAAAATTGCAAGTCTGTCAGTCTTTAGCCCTCGAAGTTCCGTCGCATCCTCGACTGTTTATCAGAGAGCAAAATGTTAGTCTGTATTTTTATTTGCTTTCAGGCTCAAGCCCTTGAGACCTAGGGACGCTCATCAACCCCTCGTGACTAAACCGTTATATCCTTGCTCGATTTTCGTATCTAGGCCTCGAGGCACGCTCCTCGAGCCCTCGAGGACTAGCCATTGTCACGACTTATTATAAATACACGGCATAGTTTGTTAATAAGGACTCTAGTGGTGTATTAACCCTAATACAATCCAGACCTAAAAAGAAGACTCTCCATCTTTCCAAAGCCCTTGTGCTCCGATCTCTTCACTAAACATTATTGGTGATTTCCAAAGGTTGTTTTGCCTTCAGTGAAGATGATTGGGAGAAGCTTTTTCTAGGATCCCTTGTAGAACCTTTAATATCCTACATCTACCCTTCCGCTGTGGTTGCACATCACTGGTGAACATCAAACCTTGAAGACCGGAGCGTGGAGATTCTTGGAAGAGCACAACTCAAGATCTAAGCTAAACCAAGGCAAATGTTCTTTGTTTTATTTCATTCATCATTGTACATTGGATTATAACTCTGGGTTTGAATAAAAAATAAGTGTCAAGGATTAGACCAGAGTGGTCGAACCTTTCAAAAACTAAGTTGTACTACTTGGGTAAGAAGCCCATTCCTAGTATATTTGGATAGCCCTAGGTTGGGTGAAACCAAGAGTGGATGTAGGTTCAGGTGAACTGAACCACTATAAATTATTGTGCATCTGTGGTTGTTTGTGATTTGTTTATTGCACACGTGTTTATTCCAACTGCACGTTATTTGTGTTTAAATCATTCATAAAAAGTATAAACCTAAAAGGACTCATCCATCGTTCTAGCCCGGACTTACAACATAAAATATATTTAAAAATGTAAGCATTCTCCAACTCTCTTCAATATTAAGTAAATATAAATATTTAGTTCATTAGAACTCAAATTTCAATGTTCCTACTCACATAAATATAAAACCAGTATATAATCAAAGTAGACTGTGAAAAGCCAATAATGAACCAAAAAAACCCCCCCCCCCAAGACTCCAGAGGTCTCAAATGCCCAACAATGCAAGCTTTAAAAACCATCAAAACAAAAGGTTTCATGCTTTCATATTCCAAATAAACCCACAATCCTATTATTTATAAGTACTTATAAGAATCGAAAGATTTGTTAATAGAAAAGAACCATTCCTCTTATCATATCGTATCAATTGTAAGATAAGAATCGTGTATAGTAAGATTTTAACCAAAGTTGTCAAACTCGAATCGTATCTTGAATCGGTATTTTATCTAAAGTTGTCAAACTCGAATCGTATCGTGAATCGGTCTAGGGGCGTGAACGTGAATCGGAAATCGTAAGATTCATAATATTTTTTAAAAAATTATTATTTATACTATAATTACATATAACATGACATAGAAATATAGAACAATAAGATGTTTTTTTTCAATTCCTCATAATTTATAAGAAAATATGCAATGACATTTAAATAAACCTTAATAAGTAATAACATCCATCAACCAATTTTTTTATTTTTAAGTTAGAGCTAGTTATTTTTTTAACTAAATACAAAAGCTTTTTAGTGCAGGGTCTATATATATTAATACAAAATAATTTTTTAAATATTTGTATCCATTTGGTTTATATAAATAAAATAGACTAAATTTCTTTAGTTTCTTTGAAATTTATTTCATGTAATAATATTTAGTGTATAAATTATACAATATTAATTTCTTTTCTTTTAAATAAATTTTATTAACATTCATTAAATATTTTTAATTAAAAAAATTAGACCTTTTATGAAATAGATAGAAAAGATTAAAAATACAAAATAAAAAAGTTATTTTCTAATTAAAACAGAAAAATTATGATAAAAAGTTTAAAATATAAAAAATACTATTAAGAAAAGAAAAAAGAGAGAGAGAGTCATGTGCCTCTTTAATTAAACTCAAAACTAAAGCCTCGCCTACGAGGACTCTCGAAAGAAAGGCCTCGACTCATGTGACCTTGTGTGAGGACTCGAAGTACTTATGCGACAGAACAAAACAAAACCCTAAATGAAAGAAAGATAAAAAACTGAGGAAGAGGGAAAGATGGAAGCTGTAGAGAAGAAACGCAAAAGGAGAAACCTAAACGAAAGAAATGAAAGAAAGATGAAAAGCTGGGGAGATGGAAAGACAAAAACTCTAAAGCGGAAGCGCAGAAGGAGAAACCACGAAGAAGAAGAAGAAGAAAGAGGAGGAAGAAACCGAGAAGAAGAATGGCCATTAACCAGGTATATTATCTCTCGCATGATTCTACGATTTTAGGGTTTGAATTGCACAATTTGTGATTCAACCCTGAAATCGTACGATTTTAGGCTAAAACCGATTTGCTTGCGATTTGAATCACCAAGGCTTCTGAGTCTAATCGACTCATGACTTGTACGATTTTGACAACATTGGTTTTAACAACAATACGTTAAAATGTGTTAATCCTATACCTGGCAAATGATATGTTTCCAAGGCTATCACCATTCACTGTAAAAACTCCATATTTCTCTACCAACACAAACACTCAATCAAACTTTGTCCTTCCTATTAGGCATGCAACTTGGGCATAAATTGCTACCTAAGGACCCGAGCCCAAGCCTAGGCCTGAGTTAATCCAAACTAGTAAATCCAATCCCAATCCAATTTGTATATGTAGGGCCCGAGCTCAATTTGAAACCCAAAATGTATGTGGGGGCTTATCAAGATCGAGTTTATTTAGGCCCAAAAGGAAATTTTTGTATTATTTTATAAAATAAAATTATATATTATATAAATGTGGCTCAAATTCGGGCTTTTTAGGCCAAACTCGACATGTTATGTACTAGGCCCAGTCCTGAGCAGAATCTAATTTGGGTATGACATTTGGGTTGAAAATGAGCACGACTTAACTCAAACCTGATTTTTCTTTTTTTTTGTTTTTCCATGCGGTAGGCCAAGCCCAAATCGCATCCCTACATCCTATTCCTATATAGTCCTCTAGTTTTTGCCTCCACAAAACCCCTTCAAGTCTATGTGCAATGCTCAACATAAAACAACTTGAATCTACCACAACTGAGTCATCACCCTCTTCCAATTCTAAGGTAATCCTCCCTTGTCTAACATTAATCTCCCTATTTCACTTTGAAAAAGAGCCACAATCCTTATGCCAATGGATCTACATTGTTGGAAATCATCAGAAAACCTTTGCTTCGATAATAAAACATAAATTTGTCAAAGTTCTTATCTCTATTATTGCTACTTAATTGGCCATGGCGCCAGTTAGATGTCAATAATTTAATTCTTCATGGGAATCTTCAAGAAGAGGTTTATATGCTTCCATCACTTGGTTTTTGACATAAGGGGGAGGAAAACAAAGTTTGCCACCTTCTCAAATATCTTCATTGCCTTAAGGAACTCCACTAATGGTATCTCCTGGGATAGTAATAGGAAATTCCCCCCCTAGAGGTTGTCATTTGTATTACTAGGGATATTTGGAGTTTGTGCAATATGAGTAACATCACTTTCATTCATATGCCTCGTTCAGCAAATTGTATTGCAGATTTCTTGGCGAAAGCTGGTGTTCAGCTTCAAACACCGGCTTTGGAATTTTTTCCTCTCACAAACCTTGGGAGTTAGGGGATTTGTTGTTGGAGTGGTTTATTTGTTGGATCTTTTCTGTTATTCCTTGTTTTCCTTTGTTTCTTATTTTTTTTGGTTCTTCTTCTTCACTTTGAGTATATATCTCCTATACTCAGATCCTCCTTATGTACTCTTTTCTTGCTTTCATGGAATTTAGCAGTTAATGTTAACAAAAAAAAGGCAATCTCCTTGTGCCAGGTTCAAGAAGTTCAGTATCGCCTTCATTCAATATGGCCTTTCCCAATGCAATTCAAAGCATTCTATGGCCATAAAATAGCAAGATCATTGCATTACTATACTCATTGTCCACGTAGATGACATTGTCCTATCTAGCAGCAATGTTTCTCCTATTAGTGCACTTAAAGCTCATCTTCAACATCATTTTGAGATTAAGGACCATGGTCCACTCAAACATTTCCTTGGCATTGAAGTTGCTAGGTCCAAAGTAGAAATTGTTCTGTCTAAGCGGAAATATGCTCTAAATCTTCTTTATGAAATGGGTCAACTTGGATAGAAACAAAAGATAATCTTATTGAATTGAATCATAAATTGCAATTTGATGATAGTGATTTTCTTTTAAATCCAAGCTTTTATCAAGGAAAACTATTGGCAAGCTTATTTATATCACCATCACTTGAACATTTCATCTAGATGCGATTTTTGAATCTTTTATTCTCCTCATGATCATTTAGACATTCACAGTTTCTTCAATGTTGATTGGACTGGCTCTTTGGATGATCAACAATACACTACCAATTATTGTAAATTTGTTGGAGGCAATCTTCTCAGTTATAAAAGGAAGGAAAAAAAAAAAAAACTCAGCAAGTTATGGCTAACACTATTTGTAAGTTATTGTGGCTAAAATCACTCATGATTGAGTTATGCTTTCTTCCTTCAGAACCTATGGTCGTCGCTTGTGATAGATAAACAAGTTACTACTCATATAGAAACCAATCATGTCTTTTATGAACAGACCAAGCACATAGAAGTCAATTGTCACTTATTAGAGAGAATATACCACTTGTGAAGTTTATACTCCTCACATCCACTCCAAAGATGAAATTGCAAATATGTTTACAATTACAAAGTTCATTCCTCGATATCAATTGCCTTCTATTTGTGCCAAGTTGGTTATGCTTAGTATATACTAGCTTGAGGGAGAGAGCAAAAGACTACCATGTTTAACTTTGTTAAATGTACCATTTTTTTTCTTCTGAAGGCCCAGGACCTCAGACCCACCCCAACTTACGCCTTGGCCATAGCCCTCCTAAATTAAGTGTACCATATATATGTGTGCTCCCAAGGTGGACAATACTTGGAGATGACTTTCTTTACCATGTGTACATACCAACTTGAGAGAGTGTTAAAAGTGTACCATGTGTAGTTTTGTTAATGTGTATAATATGCTCCTAAGTTGTACATTACTTAGATATGACTTTCTTTTGTTTTTTTTTTAGAATTAGAATGAGCAACTATCCCTCAATTAAATGATTGATAGGTTGCTTTTAAGTGCTAATGACATGTAATTCTATCTTTTTTACTCTTATAAAAATGCTTTTGATCTCAAATTGAGAACATTCAAACAAATCACTCTCACTTTTCCTTACATTCTCCTTCTCTCCTCCATTTCTTCAACTTCATCAGATCAGAGCAACAAGAAACATGAATGGATCCCTATACCATGGAAATGGTGGACTTAAATAGGAGGAACATACTTGAGTATCTATGCAAGGACCCATTGCCATTCGATAAGGGAGCAAGCCTTCTTTCTTGACTTGAAGATAAGATCTCTTGCATCCGTACTGGCCAATCTGAATTTAATCTCCGAGCAAAGTCCTCCACCTCCCTGCATTCACAACAATGTCTCATGAAGTATGAATCACGATGGATGACAGTTATAACCTAAGTATTCCAACCAAGGCACAGGCGAAACAAAAGTTGTCGTGTGGTTTAGTTAAAATTGATTAGTTAATTCTAAGCAATAAAATATTGCTAGTAGATTTTATCAATTTTCAGACTCTTTGTATTTAAGAAAAAGGTTACTTCTACATTAACTTCTATTTATTAAAAAAAAAACTTCATATAAGATTAAAACGTGACATTAAATATTAGGACAGAAACAAGCCAACAAAAAATAACATGCACTTCAAAGTAACGCAAGTCCCACACTGTATATCTTGTAAACACCATAAGTTGACCATTTTTATTTTGAGAGAACAGAATAACAAGTCCAACCAGTTGTTCTTAAAATAATAATCCAGCTATAGAGGAACCACTTAAAGCCCCAAGAATGCACATGCGAGCATGAAAACATTTTTTTTTTTTTTGCATGTGAAAGACCAATTCCTAAAAAAAACCCTTAAAAATGGTGTTAAAACAATTGAATTTGATGAAAATGGACTTAATAAAGAGAGATTGTCCAACTAGATATTGATATAAGCATTACGCTATAATTGGACACAAGCACAAACCATGCAGATCCAAATGTTTCCAGTATCCTGTAGATACGTTGCTATTTCACCCTTGTAGTGTATCTTCGATTTACTCTAACCTTTTCTCTTTTTGCCACCTTTTAATTTTGATATGGTAATGAGAATTTATTCACAAGGAGCATACCACAAATACAACAAATATAAGACTAGAGAAATCCAAGAAACCAATACACGAAAAGCATGAGTTGAGCATATATGATTAAACAAGCAATCTAACCAGTGATCAAAGGAATGCATGCATAAAAGACAAGGACTACCTAAGGGTAGAGTAGGGCCCTCATTCATCAGTAGCTGAAAGGATTACACAGTGACAAGGTTGAGTAGGTGCAACTAGATCAGTTCATACCATGGTTACATGATTTGCAAGTTACATTTGCATTACCCAACCCAGATCTTACTGTTACAGCTTGTCCTAAGACCCTTTCTGCTGCTACAGTCCTTCCCTTCTCCTCTATTGTTTCGCCCCTAACCCAAATCCATCCCTACAGTTTTCGCCCTTTCCTAATCCCCTCCTCAAGCCTACACCCCTTCCTTTAAGTCCTCTGCAACTCCATCGCAAGACCCTCCCAACCCCTGTCATAACTTCCGCCATAACCAGTCCCACCCAGATCTGTTTTCGTCCCTCTCTATTCCCCTATTTCTTCATAGCCTCCTCACAGAGACTCACACATAACCCCTACAACCCTGATCCCCGCTGCCGCAACCCCTTTCTTCCATGTTCTCCTTAGCCAGAACCTTTAAAGGTTCTCTTGGCCTTGTCGCTGTCACTCTCCAATCAGTCGAGCCCCCAAAAGGAGCCCCTACCCTTTCGCTTCTCCCCACAAGGCTGCCTGCCTTGTCGCTGCCCCTTCCTGTGCCTTCTTAATCCCAGAGCCCTTTCGCATCTCCCCCTTGTTTCCGTCGTTCCCTTCGTGTCCCTTTCGTATCCATATCCCCTTTCTATTCCATTGAAACAGTGATGTCCAATGCTCATTTAACACCATAGTCCCTTTATTTCAAATCACATAGGCCACTTTTAAAACCATTCCATCCTTTTGTTTTATTTAGTTAATTTTCATATAATTGTTTACATTAGATTCTGGAGAATTGTGCGCGATTTTTTTGTGATAAATTCATTGCAAGTATTAATTGAAACTTAATTTCAGCCCATTTTAGATTTAGGGTGCATTATTCTCACCCATTTTTAATCTCTAGGGAATCACATTAGGCATCTGGTTTCTGATTACCAAACTAATTTTAATTTGTTGTATATTGGAATATGTATATTAATTTGCTTGTTTGTTGATATGTTCATGTTTCTATTGGTTAGATTTTTCCTGATTAGAACTAATTAGTTGGCATTTGCTCAATTAGTTTACAAACTAATTTACTAATTACTAGTTTGCTGTATATTTGACATATTAGTTTGATAGTAGAATTTATGATGTTTTTTGTAATATATATATATATATATATATATATATATATATAAATTCCGGCATATCCCGCTGCACTCGTATCCTAGTTATTCAAAATTTGCCATATTTCCGTGTCGGATACTCGCAACCGTATCGGTGCTTCTTAGGGTATTATGTATCCACTGCATGTTAAAACCTACAAAATGGGAACACCTATGAAATAATGCTAAAGATCTTATCCTTGAGACTCCACAAACCTACAAAATCCAACACTAAGCATCATTTTTTGAAGACCAAGGTATCTAGGCCTCTCAGAGCATCTGACTAATCCTTGGGGCATGTGCAAACCTCCCTATTCACACACACTGGGTAACACTATAGGGGAATGGCCCTTTTGTGTTGAGAGTGACTTGAACCCCAGACCTCCCACATCCAAACATGTTCTTGACCGCCAAGCCAACCCTCAGGGGTTAAAACATCAAATATTTTTTCAGGATGGTTTCTAAAGAAATCCAGTCTCTGGTTATTATGCAAAAGCCCCATCCAAACCTGTTAATTGGTATCATCGTGTTGACAGAATCAAAAGTAATTGGAGCTTAATCCTTAAAGGATGTCTTCAGAGATGCATAGGATAAATGTAGAAAGTTTATGCCCAATTGGAAGCATGCACAAAGATCAAAAGGGATCTGACACATTGTGGGGCATGCCAAAAGTTTCAGGGATAATTATAGTCTCTTGATCACAAGTAACACACGTAAGATCCTCTCACTTGAGTTTCCACACTATCCAGGTTAGTACTCCATTATGCTCTTCTTCTCCTGAATTATAACAGTGAGACCGAAGTTAT
>CM023541.1:64987987-64997987 GCA_013350335.1 Chimonanthus salicifolius | reverse complement strand
AGTTGCAATACTGCAGTCAAGACGAAAAAGGAAATGTCCATTTTGGAATTTCAAGTTCTGCTTCAGTACCCCAAAAGGAGAACCAGCGAGAAACCTTTTTCAATCAGAGTGTGCCAGCTGAGCATAGTGAAAGAAGGAATTCGATTTCCTTAACTTGGTCAAAAGGAGAAGAAGGAGCAACTAGCAATAGTACCTTCCTAAACCCTAAACCAAACCCAGAGATAAAAATCCCTCCAATCAGCCGATCATTTTCTTTCGATTTCGGGAAGAAACATGAGTTCAACACGATTGATTCGGATTTGACCCAAGTACCTATTCTTCATACCCCAGAAGACCTTAGGTTTACACAGGACATTTTGTCGTGTAAAACAGTCTTAGAGATGAAGAAGATTTGCGATAGAGCAAAAGGTAAAGACTTCCACGAAGCAAATGCTATTCTCGGAAGACCAGAAAGAAAGGAACCCCCTAGGAATAACATAGTTTTCCCTGGAGAATTTCCTTACCAGCCCAGAACGGTAGTTTATCAGACCATAGGAGGAAACCTTCCTAGATACGCTGATGGATATACCAACCAGAGGTATATGGAAGAAAAGCCAATACCTACAGAAGGTCGAGAATTGAACATCGACAGAGTTAGTGATATCAACCAGGCATTAAAAGAATGGGAAAGGTGTATGGAGATATGCTTTGCCTTAAATGCTACATGGAGTGTTGATAAGTGTCACAGGTACGCTGAGCTTTCACTAAAAGGAGGAGCGAAAACGTTTATCGATTCGCTTAGGAGACTCAGAGATCCCGAGTCAATAGCATTGATAGAAGGATTAAATGAGAGGAATACCACAGCAAATGCTGATGGGACGCCTAAAGCCGTAGTAACTGGATACGTTTGGTTATTACACAAAGAGTTCGTCGGAGAGGTAAAACAGTTATCTCAAGAACATCAGACAGAGGTTGCCAAGACTAAGCTTAGCCTGCTTAAGATAGAAAACCTAACCTTGTTGGAAGAATATTCTAACAATTTTAGAGATCTTTACCACAAGTGTGAAGATCGTTCAGAGAATCTTAAGAATGAGTACTTCAGGAAAATTCCTAAGATCGGAGATACTTTGAGTAGAAAGTACGCTGAATTTACTGGATACGATGGAGTTAAAGCCAACACTATCGGAGAAAGAATTCAGTTTGCCAGAAATATGGTGGCCTACTTAAAGAAAGAAAGTGACGATCATCTTGCTATCAGAAAAGCTTTTGAGAAGGCAAGTTTTGGTAAAGATGAGAGAGACTCCGACATGCCTATCCAATGGAGTGGAAAGCAGAGGCATAAGAAGAGATATAAGGGTTTCAAGGAAAGAATCCCTTATAAAAGGAAGAAGTACAGATTTCACAAGTCTCGTACTTTCAGAGAGCCTAAGCACAGGAGGCAAGGAAAGAGGTATTTTAAGAAAAATACTTCTCTCAACAAGAAAGTCCCGAATTACAGAAAGGACAAAGAAAGCACAGGTCTACAAGTTTGTTGGACGTGCGGAAAGAAAGGTCATTTTGCTTCAAAGTGCCCTTTAAGAGAGAAAAGGAAACATCAAGTAAATATGATTGAAAACATGTTGAAAGATGCAGACCTTCAAGATATGGACTATCTCTATGAGATAGAAGAGCCATATTTTGACAATGAGTCAGTCTATTCTGTTGAATCAGATGGTGAGACAACGGAATATGAAGAGGTCGAAGACAGTTGTTCTTCATCAGAGGAAATAGATGATGATATAGAATCCAGTGATTCTGGTCATCAGTTTTTCATGGTAAACTTAGGACAGACTAGTGAACCCCTAAGCCAGCCAAAAGACCGCTACTTTAAGTACGAAGAGCAAGAATGTACGTTCTTTGGAAGTAAGTGGAAGACAAGTGGAAACCATTACAGACCCATTCCAAATGGGAAGCACTGGAAGTTTCATTTGTTATGGTCAACCAGTAGTTTCATCTGTGAAGGTTGTGGAGAGCCTACTAAAGGAACAGATGACATTCATGACTGCTTCATGATGGAACAAGAGTATGGAATCATCTTCCACAAGATGTGTTTCATAACAGAGATGGAAGAACTTTGGCCCAAAGAAGGAAAGGAGCTCGTACTTAAGCTTTATTCTTTGTTTTGGAAAGAAGTCGAAGAAAACCGTTTTTCGAAATTCGAAGAACAACAAAGACTCTTAAAGCAAAAGGCTTTAGAGAAAAAGAAGTTTAAGGCAGAAGAAGAATCCAGTCAAGATTCAAGCCTTAAAGAGATTTTGAAAATGACTCCAGGTCCAGTCTCTATTCGAGAACCTGAAGAATTTTGTCATGTTCAAAATACCCAGTATTCTTCCCAACAGGAGGAAGAACCAGGATATAAAGAACCGCCTTGGATGAAACTCCAAGTTGCAAATTGTGGAGATATAAAAGTAAGTGCCCTAATTGACACGGGAGCCACTACATCCTTTTGTTCACCACAAGTTTTGCCTAAATCTTTGATAAAAGAAGCCCCAAAGCCCAGCGATGGTCAGTACATCAATGGAGTTGATTTTGCGATCAAAACCATTACTGAACCTTTGTTTTTATCAGATTTAGCGGATAGAGTTCAAGTTGAACATTCATTTTGGATTTTAGAAAGTCTTAGGAAATACGATTTCGTGTTTGGAATGGACTTTTTAACCAAATATGAACCCTTTAGCTTCAAGAGAAATCAGCTTTTCTTGACTAGAGATTCAGATTTCGACTTATGTTTTAATCTTCGTGATTATACATCAGAAGTTGAGCAGCTTGAGCATGGTGAGAGACCACCACCTTTAGAACAGCTAGATGCGTTCCTAGAACCAAACCCTAAGCCACCCGACTTAGAGCCAGAGTTACTTGATTGTGAAAAGTCACAGTCAATAGGAACAGATAAAGATAATGAGTTCAAAGCCGAACATGCCCTGTTCGAGATAGAAACCCATTATAAGTTTCTCGAAGAAGAGAAAAAAGAAAAAGCTAGACTTAGAAGAAAACAACAGCAAGAGTTACTTCTAAGAAAACTAGGGAAGAACTTGAGTAAGAATCCAGTAGAACATTGGAGCACAGAGAAGCCTCTTTGTACACTCAAGATCAAAGATCCCGACAGAGTCATCAAAGGAGCTGTATTCGCAGCAAACTTAGATGAGAGAAAAGAGATGAATAGACAGTGCGCCGATCTTCTAACCAGAGGATTAATCCGTAGGTCTAGTTCACCCCACAGCAGTACTGCCTTTTTGGTAAACAACCACTCTGAGCAGCTTAGAGGAGAACCAAGAATGGTCATAGACTATAGGTTGTTAAATAACAACACTATAGATGAGCACTATCAGATTCCTGGAAAGGAAAACTTGATTCAGTTAATTGCTGACCGGAAATGGTTTAGCAAATTCGACTGTAAGTCAGGATTTCACCAGATAGCTATGGAAGAAGAGTCTATTCCCTGGACAGCCTTCTCCATACCAGGAGATAAGTTTGAATGGCTAGTTATGCCTTTTGGACTTAAGAATGCACCCCAGATCTTCCAACGAAGAATGGATAGCATTTTTAGAGAGCACCTAGATTATTGTCTTGTCTACATTGACGACATTCTAGTTGCATCTAGAACAGAAGAAGAACACATGAGCCATGTGCAAAAGGTCATCGGAAGCATCCGAAAACATGGAATTGTGATCTCGCCAACTAAGTGTGAGTTGGTTCAGCAGACGATTAAGTTCCTTGGAGTTGAGATCTCAGATGGTCAAATCACTCTTCAAGAACATATCACTAAGAAGATTTTAGAGTTTCCAGAGATTATTCCCAATCGAAAGAAGCTTCAATCTTATCTTGGTTTACTTAATTGTGCCGCTGATTACATTAAAAACTTGGCTAAGTTAAGAGCCAGCCTCTCTACCAAACTTCGAAAGACTGAAGTTACCAATCCCTACACTTGGGATAAGAGAGATAAAGAGATTGTCCGACAGATCAGGACAATAGTAGAAAAGCTACCACCGTTAGCTTTGCCTACACCAGACGATGAGTTCATCGTACAGGTCGATGCTTCATCAGGTAAGCACGACGAACCAGGACAATGGGGAGCGGTATACTATGTAGTTAACAAATATGATCCTGAAAAGACTAGGAGATTATGTTGTTACAAGTCTGGAACATTTTGTGGCCCAGAAACTAGGTACCATACCCATGAGAAAGAACTGCTTGCAGTCATCAGAGCACTTCAGAAGTACGAACTATTTCTGAGACCCCAGCCGTTTCTCATTGAAACAGACAGTACATTTGTTCGGTCGTTTATGAAACTAAACCTGAGCAATGTAACCAAGAGCAGGTTAATCACCTGGCAGAGTTATCTTTTCGGATTTAAGTTCGATATCAAACACCTACCCGGAAAGAAGAATATTGTGGCAGACATTCTTTCTAGAGACCCTGTTTTTCAAAATAATGATTCATTGCCTACTAATGAGTTTTTTGCTTGTAATGCAGGAAAGCGAAGGAGTGACCAGAAGATGGAACACACCATCTCAGAGCAGGAATACAGAATCCTGAAGAACCTTCTCAATAAGGCAGAAGGAACCAGCTCAGACTCAGCCATGGATAGGAACTCAGAAGACGAGTTCTCCAAAGTTGAGAGAAAAGGCAAGAAGGCCAAAGTCGAACAGGTTGATCCTTTCATCCTGTTGGCCACAGAGGAGAGGATGTACCCACCAGGATACGATCCAATCCACAAAAGCGAATACGTTGAGTTTGCTAACGTGTTCATTAAGAGACTTGCTAAGAAAGAGCAAATGCCCATAAGTGATGGGATCAGAAAACAGTTTTCCTTACACGAATTAACACTTGTTGATTCATTATGGAATGCCAACAAAAAGAAGTACTCAATTGAGTTCAAACAAGGTCTCACAGCCATCCTTCGGGGATTCAGGGCTTTTAGGAGACAAGCTACAGCACAGCAAAAGAAAGGAACAGTTGTTTCCAAAGAAAGTACTTTCACTTACCTGAAAGTAACAGAGCCGATTCAGAGAATCAGATACCAAAAGCTGTGTTTCTCATTCAACATTTCCTCCAACTTCAGACAGAGGAGAGAAACTAGCAAAGTGGAACAAGAAGGTCTATTAAGAGTTTTAGACCTCTTAGAGAAACCCAAGAAATACATGTGGGTTCCCCAGTATTCAGAAATCATCCCAGTTATTCGGATCATTGATGAGCCACCATCAAAGGATCTAAAAGATTTAGAGTTGTTATTTCATCTTGGAATGATTTACTCTATACATGCAGTCAGTGAGGAAAGCTTCGCCTTTCTACCTCGTGAGGCGACAAGGATATTAAGGGTTTTGCTTAGAAAGCAATATCCGTGTTATATCGGCTGTCTCAACTGTTTGAATTATGATCATGGCAGCATCAGCCTATTCAGAATTCAAAAGGATGAAAGTCCATCTAATCCTCAACACCGACATCCAGATTCAGTGACAAGGATGATAGCAGACATTGATGTCTTTAGAAATAACATCGACAACATCCAAACCATGCAAAGACTGTTATGCCGCGACAACTATGAACATTGGACGATTTATTGTTCAAATTCTATTGTTATCCAGACCAGTTGCATATTTGGAAACGATATCGCCATTGACATCGATAGAAAGCCACAAGGAGATCCAGTTGAGATCCGTCTCTCACTTCCACTTGAAGATCTAACAGCCATTGGACTTCAGCACAGTGAAGAGACCAGAAGGAGAACTCTCAGCCTACACCCAAGAGACAAAGTTGAAGAGCTCATCCTACAAGTGACAGAATTCCTGCCCGTGACCAGCTTGGAATGCGAGGAGGAATCTAAGAATGATGGAGGACCCTACGGACACATGGAAATGTCTCCCACCGACACAAACAAACAAAATAGAAATAATGACAGCATGGGAGAAAGCAAAAAGAAAAAGAAAAAGAAGATGCGGACCCCTCCACCATTGACTAAAGAGGAACCTTTTGGAAAAGATAATAATTTATCTATTCCTGAAGTGACTAAAGAATAAAGCAAAAGCAAAAGATCTGCTTTTCTTTATTAAAGAGCCAGGCCAGTTGTGCCTTTCAACCGAGGTTTCCCGGTTGATCTTATCTCTTCTCCCCCTGCTTCCTCTATATAAGGAGCAGCTCTCTCTTTAGTTTGTATCAAGAGTTCAGACAGCAAAATATAAGCTGAAGAACCCTCTAGGTATGAGCGGCTAAACCCTTCGGGCCTGTCCGATGGGGAAGCCTTTTGTTTTCTTATTATTGTATTATCTTCTTCTTATATGAAATATATGAATGTTTTAAGGATATACTTTGTCTTCCTTGATTAATCTGTTTTTATGCATAATTATTGTCCTAAGCTGTCTTTGTGAATCTATCTGTTGATCTTGAGGCATGAGTCCCATAAGCCGTAGTGAGGCGTCGGCTAACTGTTGTTGCCGCAGGCGAGTGAGGCCGTTAGGCATGTTGTTGTTAGCACAGCCAAAGACGAGTACCATTTGATGGTTTCTTGGAAGGATCATGTTAAAGATAGAAGTGCCGATTCTAATGTTTCTTGTGAAACGTCAATACGGTGTCGTGGTTTATTAACCGCAATGAGAATCCCTACTGTAGACAACCATCCTGACAAATGTCATCGGATGATTGCAGCCTGGGGGCCGGATTGAGCTTTCTTCTAAGAAAGATTGATGTTTATCGGACAAAGACCTTGTATAACAATTTAGATTAGTGGATGGAAGCGAAGTGGACCCTTTTACCCTCTTAACTTTTGTTAAAAGAATTCATAAAGAAGTGATACAGTAATATGATTCTAAGGTGAACCCAAAGGACATGCCTCTCCTCTCTTATCATTCTCTTGATATTTGCTTTTACAAGTGCATTCGTGAGAACTTGCGTTTAGACGAATCCTCAATTTCCGCCTTAGATTGTTTTGAGATCGCCTAAGTCCATATTGGTATCAGAGCCTAGGCCTTCCTAGGTAATAGTAACCATAGTCGCTACAGACGTAGCAAAGCTTTCTACCATGCCCGGTAGAGAAAAACCTCCTGGATTTCACAATCCAAGGTTGTTCCCAGAACCGCCTGATTTTTCAGCCGGTCCAGCCATGAGTAGTGAAGACCTACTCATACCTATTCTTCACCCAGAAGAACCAACAACTACTGATCCAGTAGAGTTGTTTCTCTCAGCCGAAGAAAACTTTGAGCCTACCCAGCCGGTAGAACAGTCTATTAACCCAATAGACAACCTAGGACTGAATGTTGAGCACATCCAGTCAGATCCAGAAATGACCCCTGAGGAGATAGCATACACTACTCTCCACTCGGAACCATACTGGCCCATAGAACCTACAGAGAGTCATAGAGAGCCATCATTCGACTCAGACGGAGTACCTTATGATGACTACCCATCTAGTCATGAGGAAGGATATCGTCCTAATCCGACCGATGGGATGACTACAGAAGAGCTTAGAGCCTATTACGGAGTCAGTCCCCCTAGACTTGACCCTGAACCTAGAGCACCTGAGCCATCAGAGATTGAGCAGATGACTGAAGAACTTAGAGAATTCTATACAGACATCTTACCTCAAACCCAGTTCCCTCCTATACCCAGAAGAGCTAGAACTCAAGAAGTTCAACAAGCTAGAAGGACTAGGAGAGAAGCCAGATGGACTGAGTCAACCCAAGACTTTCGAACAGGAGAAGTTAGACGTATTCCCCCCCTTTGGGAAATACCAAACCCTATTCCTCGAGGAGCTCAAGGACTACCAATCCTACCAAGGATCAGAGATATGGCCATAAGACGTAGATCTAGAAGAAGAGATAACGCCTATGCCATAACTATAGACAGACCTCTTACCTTCTATGAAGACTTAAGAGAATACCAGAATATCCTTAGATTTGGAAATATTGCTTACTTCGAAAATCGAGATAGCATTATTGAAATCCTTCGGATAGTAGAAAGAGATTTTCAGTATGTTCACAATTCGCATACCAGAGAAACTCTTCAAAGAGACCCCATAGTATCATGGGATGACTTTTATTTAAAGTCAATAGAAATCCAACAGAGGATTTACAAAGAGAAAATGGCCCGTGAAGATATTGCAGAATATCGGAGGACATTTTATAGAGCTGTCTTTGATAAAGACATCCATGCAGTTTATGCAAAGAACGTGTATAAACTTATGGTAGAATTTGAAGATTACAAGTGGTACGTTCATCGGACTATTTGTGAAATTCAAAGCAGAGAGGACTCAGTGCAGTCAGAGACATTAAATCATAGTGATTAATGAATAAAAGAACTTCAGAATTACTCCCTCGTCTTTACGAGTGGATAACTTCGGAGAAAGAGATAGTTACATCTCCAGAGCTTCCAGTTGATGGCAATTGGAATTCAGACAGAACGATTACATACCTTGAGTATGATAATTGTCTTAGAGAACCAAGTGCTAAGTCACTAGCACAACAGAGCAATAACCTAGCCAGAAATCTCAGATGGGTTATTGAGTTAGTTGGAAAGATACTAGCTGACCTCAGATACCTTATAACAAGAATCCTTCCCAGGATTGCAGAAGGTATTCAGGCCCTAATAGGAAGGGTAAACAGTCTTTATGATCTTCATAAAGAAAACTTAGAGAAACTGCAAGAACTGCAGAACTCCATCGAAGAGATCGATAGGAGAAGCTCCGTTAGACTAACCTTTCTAGCCCAGAGGATAGTTGGAGGTAACAAGAAAATAGAGCCTTTTCCAAGTAGTGTTTAGATGGAATCACAACCCAACTTTGATTTGGTACCATATGACTCAGACCAAGAAATGTTGGTACCCTTGGAAGAGAAAAAGGTCATAGAATTGACGCCCCAAGATTGGGATAAGGTTGTAGGAGAAATCTTACAGCAAAGCCGTGTTACTGCCGTTGATGTAGAAACGTTAAACGAAGTAGGTAACGAGCTTGCCTGCAGAGTAGGACAGCTACAAGCAGGATTGATCCATAGCCATAAAGAGATCACTCAAGAGATGGCCAAGGAACAATCTATCAGCTTATTAAAGGCAGGAATTAATGAGTTTTATCACCAGTTTAAGCATATGCTTGTAAACTTAGATAAAGCCTTTAGTTTCACCAATTTTAAGATTGATACTGCCTTAGGCAAACTAGAGTTACAAAAGGCGTTCGACATAATAAACACCAATGTCAGCAACCTGTATAAGAAAATTTCAGCCGAACTTTTAGAAACAAGACTAGAGCTTGAGTCAAAGGTTAGGACAGAATTCTTTACTACAGACCAGAGCATAGACGACTTACAGAAGTCATTCTTAAATAGCGAACAGAGGTTGAAAGACCATATTTCTCAGACTTACAAGAACATCACTTGTGAAGTTAGAGGAATACCTGACACGCAAGATTTAGGAAAGAAATTCAAAGAGGAATTTCAGAGCTATGCTAGTCAGAAAGAAAAAGATCTAGAGGAGGTTAGAAAAACCTTAAAAGAGATCAAAGCAAGAACCGATAAGATAGAACCCTTGAACTATCTTGCAGCAAAAGTAGCAACTCTTGTAACCCGAGAAGTTGCATCTTTGATGACGACTACTTTAGAGAACCTTCGTTCTAGAGACCAGAAACTCTTAGCAGAAGTTAGGTCCGTCAATGAAGAAAATCTAAAAGAAGTTAAAACAGTCAAACAAGAGATAGCTAAGATCCCCTTAGGAAACACTTTTCCTTTAGAGATTAAGGCTACTAAGATGGTCAGAACCATTAATGATGGTAAAGACCAAAGTTCATTACGAATAGACCAAAGCCCCTTAGGAAAAACTTTGGAGAAACCTAAACATATGTTTGGAATGTTTACTCTAAAGAAGGGAAAAGAGAAAGTTGCCAATTGGATATCCGAAAGGGATAGACCAAAGGTAACTTGGCACCAGCTTTCAGAATCAACAAAGGAATATATCTCTAAGAATCTGAAAGAAGATAAATTGCCAAAGCCTAGATTCCAAGACA
>CM023541.1:64940624-64987887 GCA_013350335.1 Chimonanthus salicifolius | reverse complement strand
AGGGGTAAAAACGAGGAGTATTGTGGAGCCTTATACCAATAGTTTTCAGCAAGCTAGGCTTACCTGATATCTTTGCGCCAACTTGAGGGGGAGTGTTGTAGATGTAGATATAGATATAAGTGTATTTCACATTTTACATGTATTTTTATAATAGTTGACTTGTGGCTCTTATAGATTGTGACGTATTCTCTTTCTTTTTCCATCGTCTAGGCTTCATGTACCCAAATAACTCTCCCTATTAGAAACAAGCAATACAATATATAGACAATACATTATTTTCTTCCTTTTTCTCATTCATAACAATTCCATCTCTGACTTACTGAGTTCCTGGGAGAGTTGTATGTCGGGTAGGAGGGGAGGTTGTAAGAATCGTTTGAAGTTACTTTGGCTTAGGCCTCCTAGTGGTTCTTCTATGAGGTGGCTAGGAGTAAACTAGGTTTAGTAGGTATTGGTGGGGTTGTCCACAATGATAAAGGGGAGATTACCTTCTTTTCATAATCAGTGGGGGTTAAGGAGTCGAATGATGTAGAATTTTTATGTATTATAAGGTCGTTATTATAATGGTGTTCCTTGGGTTTAGGCAATCTAATAATCGAGAAAGAACTCAACAAATGCTATAGCTTGCGCTAGTGGACTGAAGAGTCCTCCATAGAGACTAATACATGTAGTAAGAGACATTAGGAAGGCTTGTAGAGATAGGGTGTGTTGGCCTAAAGGTTAAATCTGCATTCCTTGGGTTGTCAATTTCGTGACTGGATCTTGAGTTGTCAAATTCTGTGACTGAATCCATCTGGGTCCTCAACCTTGCCTCTGAAAGACCGACAAAGTTAAATCAAGCTTGACATCCACAAGTAGTGATGATTGAAAGGCAATACCACATTAATTTCGGACAAACTCCATGAATGCCAACCAATACATGTAATTTGGACCTTAGGACTAACCTAGAAACCCTTAGAATCCCTAGTTTTCTAAGTTTGTTTTTGCCTAAATGGAGTAGCTCTTAATGTAATGACATGTCCCTCCAGCACAATATTGTCTATTTTGAGCCTATATGGGCCCTTACAGCTTTGCATTGGTGAGTCAACCTCAAGTTTGCTTCCAAAAGGCTTTGTGCTAGAAAAAAGAGTGTTCCATCTTATATCCCACACCCAACACTCCCACCTGGGTATTTTGGGATTTTTCATGCTCTCACTGGCGACTCTCTCCCATACACGCCCCTCACACACACGGGGTGTCAACACAAATGACAAGTTTTCAACATTGCAACTATAAAACTTCCAAGTTCGAGTAACGGTTACCATTTCAAAATAAAAAAATAAATAAAACTTGGAGAGATACTTCAAGAACTCAATCAAATAAAGAAAATCTATAAGAATGGGCCATATTTCTCATAGATTTTGATTGGAACCATTTACAAGCTAAATAAAGAACTAAAGCATTGGAACAAATGGTATATTGAGTGAAACTAGAATATGGTGGTTAACCAAGTTGTTTAACAAAGTCATACTATTTAAGAATGCCTTTCGCGTGTGGGAAAAGCACGATGGTTCCTATTTACAAGAACAAAAATGACATTAAAAACTGTGTGCACTATAGTGGTATTAAGCTTACGAGTCATACTATGGAACTTCAGGAAATTAATAGAACAATGGTTGAGGCAAGAATCAATTATTTTGGAGAACCAACTGGGTTTTATGCTTGGTAGGTTTATAACCAAAGCCACTTTTGTCCTAACACAGCATATTTGTATGAGGAGGGAAAAAAATATTATTGACTTAGAAAAGGCCTATGATAGAGCTGTTGAGGAAATTAATTTGGAAATCATGGAGGCAGGAAAGCAAACCCAATAAACATGTAGAGATTATATAAGATATCTACAATAAGGTAACAACAAGAGTAATAACATTATGTGGGGAAATTGAGGAATTTTCAGTTGGAGTTGGTCTTCACCAAGGGTCAACACTGAGCGCTTATTTATTCATTTTAGTTATAGATACATTGATATCATAAATCCAAAATGAGAACCAATGGCATATGTTGTTTGCAAATTATATAATATTAATTAGTGAAATTTGGAAAGTCAAATAAACAATAAATTACAACTATAAAGAATCGATATGAAGATGAGTGGCCTAAAGATTAGCAAAACAAAGACAAAGTTTATGGAATGCAAATTTAGTAAAATTGAGAACATAAAGGAAGAACTAGTAAAAATTCATAATAACCAGGTACATCATTGTCATAGATTTAGATATTTAGGCTAAATCATAGAGGTGAGTGGAGGCATTGATTTGGACATGACCAAGAGGATGAGTGTAAGGTGGGTAAAAAATAGTCAAGCTAGTGAAATTACATGTGATAAGAGAGTAAAGGGACTAAAATGGCAATTCTATAATGCAAATATTAGACTAGCAATGCTTTATAGAGCCAAATGTTGGGCAATGAAGAAAAACAGTATAGGTAATTGATTCTTTTTTTTTTGTCTTGGGGAGCGGTAACATCACTCAAACAAACAACCTTCACCATTGCCTTGGAGAGCGGTAACATCACTCAAACAAACAACCTTCACCATTGCCCAGTGAGAACTAAGTTCTCAAACATTATTCACAACCTGCCACAAATTACAGTCAATCTGAAATTTTTTGAAGATCAAATGGTTGCTTGTGATGCCACATAAATCAGAAAGGTTTTTTTTTTTTCTTCTTATTGGGGGGAGGAGGGGTGGGGGGACACATTAGAACTGACAGCCATTGCTAATTTCAACTCTTTGAAGTTTAGGTACATCCAAACGCAATACATCCATACAAATCCTAAAACAACAATGAACAGAACGAATGTAGCTATAGAAAAGAGGAGAGCAATGGCATATATTCACCTGGCAATTGGTCCCATAGGGCTCGAGCATCATCTAGCTTCAAATGGTAGTAAGCCGAGCCAAAAGCCACTGTAGTTATCCCAGTATAGAAGAAAACCCAACCCCAAATCTCCCTTCTCAGACTGCAGACAATACAATGTAATGCCCATAAACAAAATACAGAACAACAAGACACATTATAGAATTTAGAATTTTTTTCTTTTTAAGAGGATTATAACCATGTCTTTTCAATTAAAATCTACCAACCCACCCTTTTATTAAATCTTTCCATGTATTTGTTTACATCGGGAAATATTTTGCATGATTATTGATGACAAACTTTTATATTAATTAATTGTAAATATTAATTGCAATTTAATTTCAGCCCATATTTTAGCTTAGGGTGCATTATTTTTATCCCTTCTAGTATTTTAGGAAACCAAATTTAAGCATTTAGAGTCACCTCCAAACCCTAAATCCTAAACTCCAAACCCTAGACCCTAAATCATAAACACTAAAACTCGTAAAACCCTAAACCCTAAAACCCTAAATCCAAAACCCCTAAAACCCTAAAATCCTAAACACCAAAACTCTAAAACCCTAAACCCTAAAATCCTAGAACTCACAATCAGATCGTGAAACCTGTAAAACCTTAAAATCCTAACTTAACTTAGAAACCTTAAACCCTTTGACTTTTTGAGATAGGGTCTCAAATATTATGGGGACTACTTAATTTGAGAGGAGTGCTATCTGTATTTTTGTTTTTGAAATATCTGACGGATTTTGTTTTTTCTCTTTCTTCTGAGGTTTTAGACTCTTAGACCCTTTTCAATTACATGTAACGTTTTTTACTCTAGTAATACGATTCTATATTTGTTACTGTTAAAAAAACAGAAATGTCCGTATAGGTGAAGATTTGCATGCTTTCAATTATCAGGTGGGGAATTATAGCGTATAGAAGGCAAATTGAAATTAGTGATGGTGTGTTTTTTCACTGTAATTTTAATTCTGAAGACATTGCATCTTTTTTAATTTGGTTAGATTTTTCAATGTAGATGATCTAACATGGAGATGTTGCTGTCATTAAATGTCCATGCAACAAGTTCTCAAGCCTTTGTTTTATTTTTTGGTGGTTCCTTGATGTTAGGATTCGTTATACTATGAGTATGAATCATCATCGTTCCCTACATCGATCCCTGGCCAATCTCGCTTCCGCTGTTCAGATCTGACGATCCCGATCTCCGACGTTCAGATCTGAAGCACCATTTCTTCAGCCGATCTCGGTCTCTCTGCGCCCGGATACATCGATTCCCTGGCTGTTCTCTCTTGTTTGCCGGCCGTCGATCAGATCTGCCGCTCCAGATCTCCGCCGTTTCAAATCTGCAGCTCCAGATCTCCTCCGTTTCCGGTCTGCAGCACCAGTTCTTCTGCCAGTTCAGATCTGAAGTTCCAGATCTCTAGCCTCTCCGATCTGCAGAACCGGTCCTTTAGCCGATCCTTTGGCTCTTCCGGCCTCTTTCCGGTTCGGGCGTCCAGATCCGGCATCTCCATTCCGCCCGATCTGCCTGCCTCTGCTGCCTCTCTTCAGATCAGGGGTTTTCGCCGGCGTCGCTCCGCTTCCTTTATTTCAGCACTGCTCGCCCCAAGAGGGGTTTCCGACGTTGCTCCGATCTTTTCAGATCTGCTCGCCCAAAGGGGTTTTCGAAACCCGAACACCTCAGCTCTTGTTTCCGCTTGAACAAGAGGGTCTCTGTTGCAGTTTGCCCGCTCGACTCCATCGCCGACGCCTGTTTTCTTGCCATTGCTTGCCGTCTGTGCCGAACTCGCCGCATGATACCATATAAAAGTATTTTCCCTTAACACAATTCATGTATTTACATGTATATATATATACTACACAGGAAGTATATCTCTACAAGGAAACAGTGCTGAATTATCTCATGATTATCGGTAAGATAATCACGAGATTGCTGGCGATATTATCGGGTATCGCTAATAAAACACTACATCCTTCGCTGATATGTGCAATTTCTTCGGTATGCTCTCTCTCCTTCTCTCTCATCTTTATGAGCAGTGAAATCATGAAAATTCGTCTTTTCTAACCTGCAATGAACTGTGATGGTGACTTCTGACCTTCCCAGCCTAGATCATCTACATTAATATCAAACGAAAAATCTAACCAAATTAAAAAAGATACAATTTCTTCAGAATTAAAATTAAAGTGAAAAAACACACCATCACTAATTTCAATTTGCCTTCTATGCACTATAAGTTCCCACCTGATAATCGAAAGCATGCAAAAATCTTCACCTATACGGCATTTCTGTTTTTTTTTTTTTTAGCAGTAACAAATATGGAATTGTATTAATAGAGGAAAAAACGTTACATATCCATGAAAAGGGTCTAAGAGTCTAAAACCTGAGAAGAAAGAGAAAAAACAAAAGCAGTCAGATATTCCAAAAACAAAAATACAGATAGCACTCCTCTCGAATTAAGCAGTCCCCATAATATTTGAGACCCTATCCCAAAAAGTTAGAGGAAGAGGGTTTAAGGTTTCTGATTTAGGGTTTTAGAGTTTCTGATTTAGGGTTTTACAGGTTTTACGGTTTCGTAGTCCGATTGTGGGTTTTAGGATTTTAGGGTTTAGGGGTGTAGGACTTTAGGGTTTTAGGAGTTAGGGTTTTAGGATTTTAGGGTTTAGGGTTTTAGAGTTTTAATGTTTAGGGTTTTAGGGGTTTGGGGGTTTTGGGTTTAGAGTTTAGGGTTTTATGGGTTTTAGTGTTTATAGTTTAGGGTCTAGGGTTTGGAGTTTGGGGTTTTATGTTTAGGGTTTAGGGGTGACCCTAAATGCCTAAATTTGGTTTCCTAAATATTAAGAAGGATGAAAATAATGCACTCTAAGCTAAAATATGGGCTGAAATTAAATTTCAATTAATATTTACAATTAATTAATATAAAAGTTTGTCATCAATAATCATGCAAAATATTTCCCGATATGATGTAAACAAATACATGGAAAGATTTAATAAAAGGGTGGTTTGGTAGATTTTAATTGAAAAGACATGGTTATGATCCTCTTAAAAAGAAAAAAATTCTAAATTCTATAATGTGTCTTCTTGTTCTGTATTTTGTTTATGGGCATTACATTGTATTGTCTGCAGTCTGAGAGGGGAGATTTGGGGTTGGGTTTTCTTCTATACTGGGATAGCTGCAGTGGCTTTTGGCTCGGCTTACCACCATTTGAAGCCAGATGATGCTCGGGCCCTATGGGATCAATTGCCGGTGAATATATGCCATTGCTCTCGTCTTTTCTATAGTTACCTTCGTTCTATTCATTGTTATTTTAGGATTTGTATGGATGTATTGCGTTTGGATGTGCCTAAAACTTCAAAAGAGTTGAAATTAGCAATGGCTGTCAGTTCCAATGTGCCCCCCCCCCTCCTCCAAAACCCCAAACCCTAAACCCTAAATTGGCTTAGCTTTTAATTTTGAGTTTAAAGATATTTTCGTTAAATTCAACTTTAGTTGAGTTGGTTGATATTTCTTTAAAAGCTTATCATTGCCCATTTTTTGTTTTGGTTCATTGATTGGGATAGAACATACATGCAACAATATCATATTTGTTGTAAAGTCCTTATTTCGATATCTCAAATAAGATTGAAATATATTTTTACTTGAATTAATTGGAGAGACGTATTAATGCCTAATTTTGGTTCGGTTCTTTTGTTGTGATGGACATGTAAACAACAACTTGGTCTATTATTTTTTTTAATGATAAGCGATTTTGTATTCTTTCAAAAGAATAGGGAAAACTCCCAAATTACAACAGGACCCTATTACAAACATGGCTGATAAAAAGCCATACAATTACAAACTTCAATTATATCAAAAACTGAAAGAGGAAGTAAATGTTATAACATGGCTAAACAAAGCCAAAAAACTCTTTACTGACTTCCAAAAGCTTTAGAAAACTGTAGCAGGGAACAAAGAAAAACAAGATAGGAACAATCCAAACAATCCAATACGACCCAAATAATTTTGGATTCCAGGTCTTTCATAATCCTCCTAAGCAACAACATCATATATGTTGTGAAGACCGTATTTCAAATAAAGTTGAAATATATTTTATTTGATATTGAGTGGAAAGCCATATTGATGCCTAATTTTAGTTAGGTTCCTTAGTTGGGATGGGCATCCAAATATAGACGTTGTCTATGTGGTGTCAGGCCAATATCTACTAATTAAGTGGAAATCAATTAAATGCCTAATTTTTCTTTAGGTTCATTGGTCGGTGACAAGCATTTCCACAATGATATCATCAATCTAGTGTAAGTAGAAATTGCTCTTTAGCTCAAAAATCTGAAAGGTTGTAGAGCCCAATTCGAAAGAAATTTGGCTTGGCTCTTAATTTTGAGTTCAAAGATATTTCTCATTAAATTCAACTTTAGATTAGTTGTTGGATATGTGTTCAAAAGCTTGCCAATGCCCACTTTTGCTTTAGGTCCATTAATTAGGGAAGGGCTTAGAAGCAACAATATCATATATGTTGTGAAGAGCGTATTTCAAATAAGATTAAAATATATTTTAATTGGATATTTAGTGGAAAACCATATTGACGCCCAATTTTTTGTTAGGTTCTTTGCTTGGGATAGGCATACAAACAACAACATTGTCTATGAGGTGTCAGGCTAATATCTTTTATTAAGTGAAAATCAATGAAACACCCAATTTTGGTATAGGTTCATTGGTTGGAGACGTGCATTTCTCCATTGACATCATCAATCTGGTGAATGTAGAGATGATTGTTTAGGTCGAAAATCTGAGACCTTGAAGAGCCTTATTCAAAAGAAATTTGGCTTGGCTCTTATTTTTTAGTTTAAAGAGATTTTCATGTAATTCAACTTTAGATGAGTTGTAGGAAATTGGTTCAAAAGTTTGTGAATGCCCTTTTTGGTTTATATCCGTTGATTGGGGAAGGGCTTACAAGCAACGTCATCATATATGTTGTGAAGATTGTTGTAACGACCCTGACCCGAACACTATCTAGGTCTCGCACACAAGAGAGCCCGCATTGTTTTGCTGTTGGGCCCAGGCCCACATGCCCCTGCCCAAAACGCGTCCTACTAGTCAAGAGGGGTTGGCCTCAAAGATACCCCCTTTCCTTTTCCTCCACTACCGATGTGGGACTCCCCACATCAGTGGACAAGGGTATCATAATCACCTCCCTTAAAGCCTCGAGCCGTCCCCTGCTCGACCCGGTCCAGCTCAACAACTCCAGGGAAGGAGGAAATGTCCACACAGTCCGAGTGTAGAACCTCGGCTCTGATACCAAATTTGTAATGACCCAATCCGAATATAAAGCTTCGGGCTTGACTCAACAAGAAATTGTCCGCTCTGGGCCTCGCACACAAGCGAGCCCGCACGGTTTTGCTCTTAAGCCCGGCCCAAAACACGTCCTACTAGTCAAGAGGGGCTGGCCTCAAATATGCCTCCACTACTGATGTGGGACTCCCCACATCAGTGGGCAGGGTATCACAATTGTATTTCAATATCTCAAGTAAGATTGAAATATATATTATTGAATATTTAGTTGAAAGCAGTGTTGATATCCAATTTTGATTAGATTCTTTGGTTCAGATGGGCATCCAAATTACAGCGTTGTCTATATGGTGTCAGGCCATTATCTATTATTAACTAGAAATCAATGAAACACTCAATTTTTATTTAGGTTCATTGCGTGGTTACGAGCATTTCCACAATGATATCATCAATTTGGTGGAAGTAGAGATGGGTATTTAGCTCGAAAATTTGAAAGCTTGAAGAACCCGATTCGAAAGAACTTTGTCTTGGCTCTTAGTTTATATTTCGAAGAGGTTTTAATGAAATTCAACTTTAGATTAGTTGTAGCATATTACTTCAAAAGCTTGTCAATACCCACTTTCGGTTTAGGTCCATTGATTGGGGTATAGGGCGTACAAGCAACAACATCTTATATATGTTGTGTAGACCATATTTCAAATTAAGTTGAAATATATTTTTATTGAATATTGAGTAGAAAGCTGTATTGATGCTCAATTTTGATGATTTTTTTTCCTTGGGATAGATATAAACAACAACGTTGTCTATTTGGTGTTGGGCCTATATCTACTATTAAGTGGAAATCAATGAAATGCCCAATTTTGTTTTAGGTTCATTGGTTAGGGAAGGTCATTTCCACAATGCCATCATCTATTTGGTGGAACTAGTGATTGGCTATTTAATTAGAGATGACTATTTCGCCTAAAAAATCTGAAAGCTTGAAGAGCCCGATTAGAAAAAAGAAATTGGTGTACCTCTTAATTTTGATTTTAAAGAGATTTTTATTAAATTCTACTTTAGTTGAGTTGTATGATATTATTTCAAAAGCTTATCAATGCTCATTTTTTATTTTGATTCATTGATTGGGATAGGACATACCAGTGTAACAAATACCGCCGGTATTTTCATTTTTACCGTGAAAATATCGGGAAAATAACGTTACCGCGTTAAAAACGCGATTTTATCGCCTATGCCGTTTTTATCGGGAATTTATCGTTCAAATGCGTTTTTAACGCGAGAAATGGTAAAATCGCGTTAAAAACGCGTTTTTACCGTTTAAATTTTTTCCTACTTACACGGCTATCCCATATTCACAGACACACATCGCAGTGCTTCATGGGCGCTATCCCATTCACGTACACACACCCGCTGGACACGACACGAGCAAACATGGATAAAATTTAATTATTTAAATAATAAAATTTATTTTAAAACTTTAAAATTATTTTTTAAGCAGTGTGTACTTTGAAAATTTCTCAAATTAAATATCCGGACTAATTACGATAACCTGATAAAAATACTTTTAGACTTCAAGGTCTTTTGACACTCCTAAATATTTAAAACACAGTATTTTACAAATAAGGGTATCTCTAGGGTGTGCCAAAAACACATTTAGGAGTATTAAAAGACCTTAAAGTCTTAAAGTATTTTTATCAAATTATCGTAATTAGCCTGGATATTCAATTTGAGAAATTTTGGAAATACACAGTGCCTAAAAAATAACTTTAAAGTTTTAAAGGAGATTTTATTATTTAATACACTATGCACATTATTTTTTAAGCACTGTGTATTTTTAAAATTTCTCAAATTGAATATTCAGACTAATTATGATAACGTGATAAAAATACTTTAAAACTTTAAGGTCTTTTGACACTCCTAAATGTATTTTCGGCACACCCTAGGGATACTTTTATTTGTAAAATACTGTGTTTTAAATATTTAAGAGTGTCAAAAGACCTTGAAGTCTTAAAGTATTTTTATCGGATTATCGTAATTAGTCCGGATATTTAATTTGAAAAATTTTCAAAGTACACACTGCTAAAAAAATAACTTTAAAGTTTTAAAATAAATTTTATTATTTAAATAATTAAATTTATTTCAGGTTGTAAATTTGAAAATCCCTTTATTATATTAATTTTTATTATTATTTTAAATATTTCCCCTCGTCCATAGTCGCCGCAGGTGTCGTACGTTTAAATGGGATGCTGCGTCTCTTGGAGCTCCCACAATCTAAATGCCGGTAAAGTAATAAAAATTAAAACAAAATCAATTTTGAAGGAATTTTTAAGGAGAAGAAATGGTGTTTGGATCGCTGAAGGCGAATCGACCTCGTCTCTGGGCGGGAGCCTTCCTCTTCTGTTTCTGCTTCATCTTGGCTACCCCTAAAATCCCCCACTCTCCCAAACACCACATCTTCGCTGATATGCGCAATTTCTTCGGTATGCCTCTCTCTCTCTCTCTCTCTCTCTCTCTCTCTCTCTCTCTTCTCTCCCTCTCCTTCTCTCTCTCATCTTTATCTTTTCTTCTTCTTTCAGGTGTTCCCAATACATTGAATGTGATCACGAACTTTCCTTTCTTGGTGGTCGGGATTCTTGGTCTTGTACTGTGTCTCCATGGCAATTATTTCGGCATCAGGTTTGTTGCATTTTTCTTATATTTTCGTTGTTCTACAATATGATCCTCTTACAAAGAAAAAAATTCTAAATTCTATAATGTGTCTTCTTGTTCTGTATTTTGTTTATGGGCATTACATTGTATTGTCTGCAGTCTGAGAGGGGAGATTTGGGGTTGGGTTTTCTTCTATACTGGGATAACTGCAGTGGCTTTTGGCTCGGCTTACTACCATTTGAAGCCAGATGATGCTCGGGCCCTATGGGACCAATTGCCGGTGAATATATGCCACATTGCTCTCCTCTTTTCTATAGCTACCTTTGTTCTGTTCATTGTTGTTTTAGGATTTGTATGGATGTATTGCGTTTGGATGTGCCTAAAACTTCAAAGAGTTGAAATTAGCAATGGCTGTCAGTTCCAATGTGCCCCCCCAATAAGCAAAAAAAAAAAAAAACGTTTCTGATTTATGTGGCATCACAAGCAACCATTTGATCTTCAAAAAATTTCAGATTGACTGCAATTTGTGGCAGGTTGTGAATAATGTTTGAGAACTTAGTTCTCACTGGGCAATGATGAAGGTTGTTTGTTTGAGTGATGTTACTGCTCCCCAAGGCAATGGTGAAGGTTGTTTGTTTGAGTGATGTTACCGCTCCCCAAGACAGAAAAAAGAATCAATTACCTATACTGTTTTTCTTCACTGCCCAACATTTGGCTCCATAAAGCATTGCTAGTCTAATATTTGCCTTATAGAATTGCCATTTTAGTCCCTTTACTCTCTTATCACATGTAATTTCACTAGCTTGACTATTTTTTACCCACCTTACACTCATCCTTGGTCACGTCCAAATCAATGCCTCCACTCACCTCTATGATTTAGCCTAAATATCTAAATCTATGACAATGATGTACTTGGTTATTATGAATTTTTACTAGTTCTTCCTTTATGTTCTCAATTTTACTAAATTTGCATTCCATAAACTTTGTCTTTGTTTTGCTAATCTTTAGGCCACTCATCTTCATATCGATCCTTTATAGTTGTAATTTATTGTTTATTTGACTTTCCAAATTTCACTAATTAATATTATATAATTTGCAAACAACATATGCCATGGGTGCTCATTTTGGATTTATGATATCAATGTATCTATAACTAAAATGAATAAATAAGCGCTCAGTGTTGACCCTTGGTGAAGACCAACTCCAACTGAAAATTCCTCTATTTCCCCACATAATGTTATTACTCTTGTTGTTACCTTATTGTAGATATCTTATATAATCTCTACATGTTTATTGGGTTTGCTTTCCTGCCTCCATGATTTCCAAATTAATTTCCTCAACACTCTATCATAGGCCTTTTCTAAGTCAATAAAAGCCATATGTTAATCTTTTTTTCCTCCTCATACAAATATGCTGTGTTAGGACAAAAGTGGCTTTGGTTATAAACCTACCAAGCATAAAGCCCAGTTGGTTCTCCAGAATAATTGATTCTTGCCTCAACCATTGTTCTATTAATTTCCTGAAGTTCCATAGTATGACTCGTAAGCTTAATACCCCTATAGTGCACACAGTTTTTAATGTCATTTTTGTTCTTGTAAATAGGAACCATCGTGCTTTTCCCACACTCGAAAGGCATTCTTAAATAGTATGACTTTGTTAAACAACTTGGTTAACCACCATATTCTAGTTTCACTCAATATACCATTCGTTCCAATGCTCTAGTTCTTCATTTTTTTATATTGTGCACATTTCTTTATTTAGCTTGTAAATGGTTCCAATCAAAATCTTTGAGAAATATGGCCCATTTTTATAGATTTTCTTTATTTGATTGAGTTCTTGAAGTATCTCTCCAAGTTTTTTTTTTTTTTTATTTTGAAGTGGTAACCGTTACTCGAACTTGGAAGTTTTATAGTTGCAATGTTGAAAACTTGTCATTTGTGTTATAAGTCATTTCCAAAATGGCTCTTTGATGAATGTTATTTCTAATGACAAGATCTTGTAACACAATTGATGAGTGCATGGTGTTCCAAGCTTGAAAGTTTTTGGTTCAATTCATTGTTATCATTTCGAAAAAGAAGAAAGAAGTCCATTTTTGATGAACCATTTTCATTTATTTATTGTTTTTAACTAGTGGTACTTGCTGCAGACAATGATTGCTATCGCTTCATTGTTTTCTTGCTTCATCATTGAAAGGATGAATGAGCGAATTGGAATAACTTGTTTGGTTTCCCTCCTCATGTTTGTTCTTGTTACCTGTTGCTTATGAGAGGTTTGTATGCTACTGCCTTGTTGTTCACTTATTTTTATTCAAGTGCTAAATTTCAATTACTTTGAGAAGGCCTAACACGGTTCTCCTTGGTATATGCCATGTTAGCTGGTTGCAGAACTTTCAATGATCTTCGGTTGGGCATAATATTCCATTTTATTCCATGTGCAACAATTCCAACAATGTCGTTTTTGTTCCCACCAAAGTATACCCATTCAAGATATTGGTTTTTGGCATCAGGTATGGTTTATATAAACCCCTTTATCTAAACAACTAGCCACAAATTTGTTAGTTTTAGCCTATCAATTTATTTTTGCAAGGAATGCATGGCAACAAATTCCTAGGTGTGCAACTTTAGTATGTCAGATCTGTTTCTCGGTGAAGTTGAGTCCATTTCTAGATCTCACCTACTCGAGTATAATTCTATGTGGTTGGTCTGGATCTTCATTATTGTTATTGTTATACAAAGAGATGAATGACAAATCTAAAGATGCGAGATCATTCTTCATCATTATTGTTTGTATGCATGTGCTTGATTGTTAAATGCTTTGGATCAACAAAGTCAAGAACTATTTTATTAAAATCATCGTAGAGATCATCTTTGTTTTCTTCAATCTTTGCTCAAATCCCAAATAGCCTTCTTGATTTTATCAAGAGTGAAAAGTTATTCTATAAAGTTAGCCTCATGTCTAGAGATTAAATGATATTGCCAACTTGCAAGAGAGTCTAATCAAAGTGTCTTTAGGGTATAATATTTCAAAGAATTCAAGGATAGGTCAAGTGATGCTTTCTTTTTTAAGAACGATTTGGCTACTAATGGATTGTATAAGCAAATAGAGTGTTCTTTTGTTTATGAAAGGAGGTTTGTTTTGACGTTTTGAGAAAGTTTGGTCTTGAGAGGTAGGATTTTGTAAAGGGGCTATACTTGTACAGGTGGTTAGAAAAGCATTCTTGTACTTATATATTTTTCCTCATAATTACTTGTGAAGAAAAACATGTGTTACTAGTGAAAGTGACCTAAAAGGCCAATGACAGAGTGACATATAACCTAAGTACATCCTAGAAAAATAAAACAACAACAAAGAAACAAAAAATCACAGCCTGAGACGCAGAAGGTTGGCCATACAACCACAAGAGGCACCATTAAAAGGGGGAACTAAGCTAAGTCAAAACAATCTTTCCAAGCTCGCAAGATGTCGTTCATAGAGATATTCCTGAATCCGCAAGAGAGGAAGCCCACGAGGCACACTTCAAAAAGACTCTTCTTGAAATTGCTTCACTTGACTCGGCTCGACCATTAAAGATTCTATTGTTTCGTTCCCACCATAAACTCCACACAATGACAAAGGGAAAGCTGCCACAGGGAGGAGCATTTTAGAGAAACCAAAACAATATCCCAAGCATAAGATAACTCAGCCACTGTAGAAGGCATAACCCAAAGCACACCAAACTTATCCTACACAGAATTCCAAACTGCATAGGAGAAATGACAGTGGATAAGAAGGTGCTTCGTGTCTTCAGAAGCCTAAAGACAGAGGGCAGTCAATGACAATGATTCTTTCTTTGCATATATTGGTCACCAAGGACAAGACTCGGATCTTTCTAGGCAATACACTCGGATCTTCTGAGGTTATACAATCGGAGCTTCCAAATTTACACCCTTTATACATATGCTCATAACTTTATCTTCACAAGTCGGAATTGGGTGTGATCTTGGACATGATGGAGAGCTCTTGGAGTACTCTATGCAATCAAAGTGATTTAACTATATAAGAACAAATTCAAGATTGTAAGAGTAACACAAGATGAAGATAATTGATGAGCTTAAGTGTCACACCCCGCCTGTGATACCCTGTGTGTGTGAGGAGCATGTATGGGAGAGAGTCACCAGTGAGAGTATGAAAAGTCCCATACCGCCTAGGTGGGATTGTTGGTTGTGGGATATAATATGCAATGCTACTCCTAGCACAAAGCCTTTTGGGAGCAAACTTGAGGTTGGTTCACCAATGCAAAGTCATGAGGGCCCATTTAGACTCAAAACGAATAATATTGTGTTGGAGGGACAGGTCGTTACAAATGGTATCAGAGAATGGTTCAACTCTCTGACTGTGGGTTAGAGCTGAGGTCAACTTTCATTTAAGGGAGGTGGATTGTGATACCTCGTGTGTGTGAGGAGCGTGTATGGGAGAGAGTGGCCAGTGAGAGCGCGAAAAATCCCAAAATACCCAGGTGGGAGTGTTGGCTGTGGGATATAAGATGGAACACTCTTCTTTCTAGCACAAGGCCTTGTGGAAGCAAACTTGAGGTTGTCTCACCAATGCGAAGTCGTAAGGGCCCATATAGGCCCAAAACAAACAATATTGTGCTGGAGGGACAGGTCGTTACATTAAGAGCTACTCCATTTGGGCAAAAAGAAACTTAGAAAACTAGGGATTCTAAGGGTTTCTAGGTTAGTCCTAAGGTCCAAATTACCTGTATTGGTTGGCATTCATGGAGTTTGTCCGAAATTAGTGTGTTGCCTTTCAATCATCACTACTTGTGGATGTCAGGCTTGATTTAACTTTGTCGGTCTTTCAGAGGCAAGGTTGAGGATCCAGAAAGATTCAGTCATAGAATTTGACAACTCAAGATCCAGTCACGAAATTGACAACTCAAGGAATGCAGATTTAACCTTTAAGCCAACACACCCTATCTCTACAAGCCTTTCTAATGTCTCTTACTACATGTATTAGTCTCTATGGAGGACTCTTCAATCCACTAGCGCAAGCTATAGCATTTGTTGAGTTCTCTTCAATTATTAGATTGCCTAAACCCAAGGAACACCATTATAATAACGACCTTATAATACATAAAAATTCTACATCATTCGACTCCTTAACCCCCACTGATTATGAAAAGAAGGTAATCTCCCCTTTATCATTGTGGACAACCCCACCAATACCTGCTAAACCTAGTTTACTCCTAGCCATCTCATAGAAGAACCACTAGGAGGCCTAAGCCAAAGTAACTTCAAACGATTCTTACAACCTCCCCTCCTACCCGACATACAACTCTCCCAGGAACTCAGTAAGTCAGAGATGGAATTGTTATGAATGAGAAAAAGGAAGAAAATAATGTATTGTCTGTATATTGTATTGCTTGTTTCTAATAGGGAGAGTTATTTGGGTACATGAAGCCTAGGCGATGGAAAAAGAAAGAGAATATGTCACAATCTATAAGAGCCACAAGTCAACTATTATAAAAATACATGTAAAATGTGAAATACACTTGTATCTACATCTACAACACTCCCCCTAAAGTTGGCGCAAAGATATCAGTTAAGCCTAGCTTGCTGAAAACTATTGGTATAAGGCTCCACAATACTCCTCGTTTTTACCCCTTGCCCATACCTCCATCAAAGAAGCAATGTTTTCATGGAGCACCGATTCACAACTCATCAGAACTAAGAAAAAATCCAAATCTTAAGTGAAACAACATCTACACATTAAATGGTCCACCATTTGCTCATCCGCACATAACACACATGTCAAAGGAGCATCAGGAGATAAGATGCCCCCTATTGCGAAGGTTGCATCCGACCAAAATCCTACCCTTAATAGCAACCAAGAGAAGATTTGCACCTGAGGGGGAGCAAAGATATTCCACACTAATCATGAAGGATTACCACCAGACCTAGATTTACTTACTAGCTTCAAAATAGACTTTGACTGAAAGAGCCCCGACAAGTCCCAACTCCAAATTCTTTGATCCCCATCTACGGCTAAATTCATTAAGTATAATCTTTAATTCACAGACCCTAAGCCGTCTTCTAGAAACGATCAACCACTCCCTCCTTCCCCTTCTCTCCTCATAGTAATAGCTGACCATTGCATCCTTACATTCGCAACCCTATACAAAGCACGAATAGACTTCTTTCAATGGTCTCTCTCTAAAGAATGTTGCATCTTTGTAATACATGATTGCGCATTTACATTTACAAGAAATGTGTATTTACATTTATTGTGTTGTATTTAGTACTAAAGCTTTGTTGGCTATATATATTTTTTCATTTGCTAATTATAAGCCACATTTTGTTACAGGGTTCTACCTTTTGGCAAAAGTTGAAGCCATTGCCGATAGGAAAATTTATAGCATAAATCGTTACATTATTAGTGGGCACTCTTTGGGGCACTTGTGCTTAGTGATGGTTCCAGTGATGCTAACTATGATGTTGTGGTTCAGAAATATTAAACTTACGAGGTATTTTGCATTTTATATTTAGCATAATGAATTAATTTTATCTTTCTTAAATTCCTCCTAACTTGATTTTGTTAATGTTACTGGTTTGTAGTTCTCATACTAATTAAGTGGTCTCAATTTCAACCGTAGAAAAACATTTCTACTCATAAGCGTGGCTACATAATATTCATTATTATGCTTCGTAATCAATTGCCATTGCATTTTTGGGGAGTCATTGACTGCAAGAAATTTACTCTTTTCTTTTTTGACTCACCTTTGCAACATGGGCTTTTGAAGACAAAAGTTCTCCATTATTTTGTTTTCTAGTACCTCTTCAATCCCTATTTGTCTTTTAGTGTGTTTAGATGAGGGGGAAGGTTTGTAGGGGTTTCCTCTGTGAAGAGGATTCCCGTAGGGTTTGCCCAGCCGAGGGATTCTCCTAATCTCATTTGGTAATTATAACAGAGAAGATATGAGGAGAAAATAACGTTCCCCCTGAGGAAAAAAAAATTGTTAATGTAACTATGAGAAACTTGATATATTGTCGTTTCGTGAATTTTTTTTTTTTAATTTCAACTGTTAAAGTTTTGAAAAATCACCCAAACAATAGAAATATTCTAACATTTCGACTCTTTTACCATTCAAAAAAAAAAAAAGATTTCGATTCATTTTTTATATAACTTATGATATAATATACACTAAATAAGCTATTTATTTTTTGTTTTGATTGATATGAAAAACAATTTAAACCTTTCTCTGAGAATATTTTGATAGATGAGTTACTTCTCAAAACATTGAACTAGTTTTATTGATATTAGTTGAATAAAAATTAAAAATATTATTTTAGAAAATATTCTATATTTTAAAACTTAAGTTTCTTAACCAAATTAAGTAGAAGGAGAGATCTAAAATTTTCTACTAAATAACATTGTCTTAGTTAAAGTATTCTTTATTATCTGCTAATAGCTCATATAGTAAATGGTTTAAATTAAAATTATTTTTAAACCATATAATTCAGAATGCTATAACTTTAATTTTTAAAATACCTAATCAACCTATGGGCAACAAAGGCATTCACTTGTAATCAAGAAAAGAGAAGGAACGGAGAAAGGGGGAAACAGAGTTTTCCTTTTTAGTCAAGGGAATCCAAAAAGGTGAAGGGGAGAGCCAAGGGTAAAGGACGCGCTACTTTTCTCTTCTAAAGCAAATACGAAACATGAGAAAAGAGGGGAAACCTCTCCTTTCCCTCCCTCACCCCTCGCCCAAACGTAACCTTTGGTTTTTATGGGAGCTTTTGGCGATGTTCTATTTCGAAGAGACAAAATATGAATTGTTCCACGAAAATTTCATTCTTGATCAAAGTTGCAACCTCTTTTTGCATCGCAACTTGCCATTCTTTAACCCTTGAGCATCTTCGAACGAAATCAGCTCGGTCACGACATGAATTTGTAAGGCATAGCATACATCTATATACATCTCAACTTGCCATTCTTTAACCCTTGAGCATCTTCGAACGAAATCAGCTCGGTCACAACATGAATTTGTAAGGCATTGCATACATCTATATACATCTCGTCCTTCACCATGACCTCCGCAAAAGCACCACCTCCGCAGGATAGGTTGAACATCCTGAGTTGCATCTTTGAGGTCAGACAATCGAAATTGTTTTTGGTGGGCCACATATTCAAGGTAAGATCCTTTTAATGGAATCAACACCACTCCACTTGGTTGGTCCCATGCCTAGGTGTGCCAATATTTTCATTGGAAATGAAGTATCTTTCACTATATATGAAGGTGAGAACTCAATAGTCAAAGTTGATTTTTAATTATTAAAAATTTGACTTATTAAAAATGTGCTTTTTGTGAGAGTGAATAAATTGGAAATTAACTTTTTCTGGGTAACTCTAGAAGCCTTGCACCAATTTATTGTTTACTCCTTTCTATTATGTTTCATAAAATTTAATATATCAAGATCTTTAGCATGCTTGACAAATGTATGGATTTTAATCTACTAGAATTTGTAAAGATTTTGACAATAAGCCAAACACCATGATTCCAATCTTCTAGGATTTAAGTAAATTTGCTTCTTTTCTCTTATTTTAGAATCTCAGGGACCGAAATCTCTCGATTGGCCAAACACACCCCGTTCCAAAACTAAGGGGGTGTGGAGAATCATAGGGGAAACATGCAGGGTTTTGTGGAGGACAGGCAAATCTTGGGTGGGGTTTTGATTGGAAAAGAATTGATTTATATGGAAAAAAATGATAAAATGGATGGTCTATTGTTGAAGATGGACATGGAGAAGGCTTACGATTGTAGAATGAAGCTTTGCTGATTACATAGTTAAAATGATGGTTTTGGTGAGAAGTGGGGGGTTTGCAGGGTATTAGATAGGGTGATCCCTTGTTTCCTTTCATTTTTATTGTGGTTGCTGAAGCATGCAGTATGTTGATGATGATTTTGAAGTGGGAAATAAAGGATCTCTTGAGTCATTTTTTCTTTTTCTTCTTCTTTTTTGTTTTCTTTGAGGGTGGGGGGGGGGGGGGGGGGGGGGCGGGGTTTACTTAGCATGATACATTAATACGGGGACTTTTATGCCCAAATCCTTTTTGCACCAAAGTGTGCTCTCTCACTAGCATCCGTATATGGGGCTGGGGCTTACATGGGACCATTGGGTTTGGGTTAATTGGGCTCTTGCTTTGGCATGAGGCTTGAGTTCTCATTTTCTTTTCTTTTTTTTTTTTTTTTTTTGTGAAAAGATGATAGAATTCATGAAAAGGGCAGAAGGTACAGTATAAGAGAACTATACTCTTCCTCTACAAAAGCATGAGAATCTTGAGTGCAAGATACCCACCCCCACCCCCCCCCCCCCCCAGAAATAATTACACACTAGATACAAAGTTACAAGTATCTTTCCTTTTAACTAAAAAAGAAAAGAAAAAAACTAATCACCCTCAACAAAGACTTTCATACAAGTGTCCCTACAAAACCTCAACCCCCACGTTTAACTGAAAATGTACCACACCCGAACATTCCTAAAAGAGATGTCCCTTTCCTTGCAAAGATAGGAGAATCTCTAGCATGAGGCTGAAGTTAATATTTGGTTTAGTTGAGTGCCTGATGTAGCCTAGCTTCAACACAAACACAAGAAAATTTGGCTGTAGGAAAAGTGAACCACCCAAAGGCTCCAATTGGATGAATTAGGGGTTAAGTCCAGTGCTTTAGATCCACAAAAAGGCAGAATTTTATCTCTGTGGAAAATTAAAGCTAGAGATGAAAGGAAATCAATGTGATCATCCAAAAACCAATTTCAATCTGGCCAATTTGATATTGGATTCTGGAAATCAATTGGAGGAACCAAGAACATTCACAAGGAAAAATCAATGCCCTAAACTCACCTAGGTCACAAATTCATAGCGGAATTAAGTTGACAAAGACGACAGGTGTATTGCCTTCAATTCATCCTAAAGTTTGGGTAGGTGTGGCTCTCTTAAAGGTGAACATTTTTAGTTGGATTACAAGTTTAAAGAAAATATTAACAATCGATAACTTGCGCTAGAGGAGGATGGTAATTGTGAATGCTTTCCCTTTATGTCTAGCGGATGCTGAATTTTTAGTGGATCATCTGTTAGTTCATTGTCACTTATCATATCAAATATGGGTGCATTTCTTTCAGTTAGGCATTGCTTTCTCGTATCAGATACGTGGTGTCATGTGCTTACTCTAAGAGAGTTATAGGTTGGGTGCAGGGGTCTCAATGCCCATGGATATTTTTGAACAAAGTCAAATACATTCGGCAAGTTATGGTTGTTCCTGGATTCAAGATTGGATGGACACCTAGATCAACTTACTCCGCTGCCGATGAATTGGCCCGTCGGGGATTGCGGTCCTCCAGGGAAATTGTAACCACGTTTTAGTTGGGCTACTTAAGCCCTCTTTTTGTATTTCTTACTCCTATTAATTAATAAAGTTACCTTTCAAAAAAAATTAAGTTGACAATGACCTCCACATTCAATTCAAAATTCACTCTAAATTTTGTGCAAAAATTAATCTAAGTGGCTGACACAAATTCTGAATTATAACAGTAAAATCACCGATTCTCACTGCCCGTATGGATGTGAGTTCGAACGGTTCAAAGTCTTTGGGTTGGGCTCAAGTCTTGGTGAAGCGAAATTCAGCAAAATTATAGCAGTAAAATCTGAACTTAACAAGCACTAGATTAATTTAAAAGCACAAAGTAATTACTGAAATTTCAAACCAAACAAAACTCTTGTGTTTACAACCTTGCACACTTCCTCAATATATAGAGGATTAGTGGCTGAAAAAAATAGCAAGTTCCCTTGCTGGTTTACACGAAAATTGGATCTCTTATCCTAAGAAATTGAAACAGATAAATGCTAAAAAAATCACTCCAATCCTAGCATGCCAAGTGACATTTATTACATCATCTGAATAATTGAAAAAAAAAACACAAAATCCTGGAGATCCTGCGGAATTTGTATTCCTCTTCTAGCTTCCACGCTTTAGCTCAAATCTGGAGAGTTTAGAAAATTTCCTCTTTTCTGAGTTTCTGCAGACTTGGATGATCCTTGCTGCTATTTTTTAAGCCAAAATACAGCAGATTTCCAAGAAAAAAATCATGTCCCAGCAAGGCTTGGATTAGTGGAAAAGATTTACACAAATCTGATTGCTAATTCTTCCCTTTGATACTATTCCTGGCTCCCTCAAAATTTGCTGTTTACACAAGAAATCTGAGTGTGGATGGGGTCTGAATTCTTCTTAGAAGATCAGCCACCAACTGAATTTAGAAGGTAGGGGGAGAATGTAGGTGGAAAGCATACTCAGAGAGACCTTTTAAACATGAATATTGTCCCAATTGGTGCTCCACACCTAGCTGCACAAGGTAATACTATGCCAGTTGTGTGGATGGCACATTGTATTTTTTATTTGTCATTAAATGTTGGGATAGTTGTAAATAAATCCCTGAGTTCTCAATATTTTTTCATCCCCAAAATTTGGAAGTCAATAGTTGCAATTGGGTCCTCATTATGCCGATACGTGAGTAGGTGTTCAAGTACAGTGGACAATGACTTGTAGGGCCCAATTGGATTAATGTCACTACAAGATAGGTGGGATGTATAATTGAAAGCAGAAGAAAAGGGGATTAGTTGAGGCATAGTGGACCTCTTCTGGAGGTCATTCTTTAGCATGAAGCTTGGGATTAAAGCTTTGGAGCTTGCATGGTAGGCCATTCAAGATAGAATGAAAATGGTTCTCATTCAGAATGAAAACAATACCTTTTTTCCAGGAGAAGACTCAAAAAGGGCACAGGAAACAAGAACCGAAGTTATTTTGAGTTACTTGTTAGAACCATTTTGTCCACCATACACATAACTTCTTTTAGAGCCATTCTTAATATCCAATTATTCTTTACCATTCTAGATACCAAACAGGGCCTTAAACTTGACACTGGATCAGTTGAGTGTGCTAGTTTGTGTAAAGGATATTTCTTTGTTTGTAATTATTTGTTGGACAGATTGTTTATTAAGTCTCTAAGTTATCAATAGTTTTTCATCCTTGACATTTGACAGTTAGTTGCCATTGGGTCCCTATCGTGCCAGTACATGAGTAGGTGTTCAAAAACAAGGGAACAATGACTTGTAGGGTTCACTTGGGCTATTGCTAGTATAGGGGGACAGGTGGCATGTGTAGCTGATCACATAGATAGGGATTGGGTGATTTCATCTACATGTTCTCCTCCATGATCCACTCCTTATGGTGAATTGGCATTGGTCCAAGTAGGAGCTGCAGAAGACACTGTTCCAGCAGTTAAATAATATGAGGTTGTGGATGAAATAAAATAACTGAAACCTAGGACTTTTCTACAATTGACCTAAAATATAGGGATTTATGTCCAAATCACCATCGTTTAAAAGTTAATAGTTCTTATCTACTTGTAATTCGGTTGCTAGGTTGATGAGCTACCATAATGTCGTTTTCAGCTTATTTATGCCAGAGCACCTCAACTGATTGTCAGTGATTTTGATGTTTAAGACTGTTCTTGTACGAAGGCCTCTTACATGTTACAGGGACTCCTAACAGGAAGAACTGACATCACAAGTCAAGATGATGATGAGCTTATAGGCTAAGTTAGCGAAGGAAGATGACAATACGAGCTCAAGGGAGAGATGCAGCTATATGTTGTTGCAGGAGGACAGGAAAGGGAGCAAGAATTTATAGTGATTAAAAGCAAATAGTTAAGTGACTGAGGACGTGGTTATTGCCCATCTTACATTTCCCTAATTGATCATTTGAGAAGCAATGGAAGTCATGTCTCCGTACTGCCAATTCAGCAAGCCCTCAATTCTATGTTTAACGATCTCTATGCACTCATTATGGTTTGACATCCCCTTCTAATTTTTGAAGTGGTTAATGGTTATTATTATTGTTGTTGTTATTATTATTATTATCACATTGTTTTTACCATTATTATTAGTATTATTCACTCTTTCAGACAATAATACATAAACATAAAATACAGAGGGATATCTGGCCGCTGCATATAATTAACAATCGACATGACATGCATGGATGTGATAAACTTAGTGCTGTGATTTTATCGTGGATTCAACTATCATTTCCTACATTGACATGCATATTATACGACGAAAACAAAGAACAAGAAGTTGGGCACTGTAATTAGCTTGCTTTATAGAAAAATTGCAGTTACTTTTGTGGTTCATTAAGGCATTTTCAAGCATCAAAGCTTTTCCACTATTATTTTTTAAATTAAACGACTTGGCTTGCAGATTTTATGTGGGTTGCAAATAGGACCCCTTTCAGCGCATGAGGTTCTCATGAGTCAGTTTGGACTACAGGACATTTGACAATTTAATGAGGTAAAATCACCTTATAAAATAATTCAAAATATTGCAATGTGAGAATTTAAAACAAATGTAAACTAAATAGATGGCTAAAGTGGAGTTTCTTATCAGTTATTCAATTTATTTGTTTAATTAGGATGTATTAAAGTTTTCTAATGGAACTTGTATTTTATAATCAGAATTTCTACAATTCCTAGTTTACTTTACAAGGGTATTGTGTCCTATGGGTTAAAAAATTTGTTGAACTTTTAAAGTAATGAAACGGAACTCCTGTATGACTAGTTTTCGTCTGATGGTTTTGTCTAATGATAATTTAGTTGTCCTCCTGTAAACAAAAGATTCCATCTGGACCCGTTAGTTTTGGCAGTGGCATCGATTTCTTTATTATTTGTTTGGAAAAGATAAATGGCTCCAACTGGGGCTTGATGGCCCCTCCAGTTTTATTAAAACAAAATAGACCAACCAACGCCCACTGTTGAGGGATAGAGCGTTCCCCTGAATTTAGGGATACAAGTCGAGAGCTAGGATCTATCTTGGAACGCAAAATAGAAAGGTGCTCACTCTCAAGGGTGAGTTCCCAAAAGGGATGCGAACCGAGATAAATGATTCACTAGTCTCAACTCCCAAGACCATTCCCCTCCATCGGACACTGCAAGCAGATGCACTACATTATAACATTCTTGAAAACTCCTGCTAAGTCGTTTCCCAACCAAGATGTGCAAACTGTACCTTTGTAAGTCACCTTGATCAGATCACCAGATTGCTCAAATCGTATTTTAATGGAATGAAATCATATTCTTAAAGACGAAGTTTGAAATTAAAAAAAAAATTGGAGATAGGTCTAGCACTACCTCATTTGATGGGCCTCATGTCTAGATACACAGTAACACTATATGTTCCAGTGCACCTGTGATCATCTTATTAATTTAAAATACCCATGGACTCAATCAGCCAGCCCAAAGAAGTACAACCACATGTGGATGGAAAAAATAACTCGACAGTCTCGAGCAAACTTCGTTGAACACTTGAACACAAGTATGCTGTGCCATCATACAGAATAATGCCAGATGATGGCAGCGCCTCAAGCATCTTTTTACATACACCCTGTTTACTAAATAAGATTGCTCGAATGTTGGATTGCTATCAAAACAACAAACAGATGCTGTATTGGAAAGGACGTGAAGTCCTTAAATTCTGACCACGTACAGGTCCCAGAGTAACCTTTTCAATGTTTTTCTTCTCTTAACAATATCTCATCCAAGATTATATATAAAACTTTGGCTTTGCTACCCTTTTATTTAAAAAGAAAATACAACTAACATTAATAATGGAAAATGAAAAATCACTCTTCTAACATTAACTACAGCAGCTTCCATGCGAATTACGTTACAGGAATTACTATTGTTGAGCCTTCTTAACATCAAGCTATTTGCAGAATTAGCAGAAAATAACTCAGCTCTTGTCCAGTTCAGCCACTAAACTGGAATAAAAAATTAGTATACTAAACTGATTCATGTATTCCTCGTCACACAACACTTGAGTTTGCCTAAAAGAAACGGTAACATATAGCATGAACAGAACCAAGGTGAAATCTATTCCTGCCTCCGAGTCATGGTATTGTAATTACATGATTAATCTAAGCCAGAGGAAGGGTGGGGGGGTGGGGGGGTTTGTGTGGGGGCAGGCATGGTGTCAAAGCTGATGGGATTTTAGACCGCATGTAAAGTCTGGGCCCTCAACAAAGTTAACAAGAAGCTCAGGATTTGGGGCATTTAGATCTAAAATCACCTGTGATAGGCAAGAAAGAAATGGTTAATGCCAACTGATTAAAAAGTGACAATTCATTTAATAATAATTTGGTTGATGTGTTAGTGATGAAGGCCTAGGATCGAAATGTGAGAGAGTCGACCAAGGTCTTCTATGAAAGTTTCAGGTTTGGCTTCTATAAACCAAATCAAGGAAAATTCAAGTTTGGTTCAATCAAATTGAGAAAATCCAACTTCAAATTCATCAATAAATTAAAATAAAATCCTTGCACTTCTTAAAATACAAAGAAACACTAAAGAAATAATGGGTCTTTTCCCACAATCTCAATGGATCACCTAAGATGTAATTTCTCTCCAGAAAAAAGAAGAGAGACTCAAATCTCATAGGGTAATTGACATCAAGCAATCAAACATTATGAAATTAAAATCTAATTAAAACTGAAAAATCAAATTGCACTACATGACAGTTGACTATGTGGGACCCACCTCTGGACATAGTTGACCAGAATCATCCCAGTTTGGAAAGTTAAGTTAGAAAATATTGCAAGATGTGTAATTTAGTGTAATTGATTATTCTTTTAGTTCTTTCTTTTTAGACATCGTAATTGGCTCCTTATAATCTATTTATACATCTAATTTCCTTCCATTATTTACACAATACAATACATTCAAAGAGACATATTCTTCTCTTCCAATCCTTTCTTCTCTTTTCATTATTATTTTTTCTTTCTCCAATATTACTTTCTACATAGTATCAGTCAAAATTATTTTCTAAATGCTTTAAAGAGATTTTTTTTCAATTTTACTGTTCCTCAACAACGTTACTTTTCGTCAGAAATTTGGTGTCCCTCAACTCCGATCTCTAAGGACACCTGTAGTGGAACTTCTCCTCTCATCTCTGTTGTTCCGTCTTAGTTTTCTCAGCAATTTTGCAGACTTGCTGTGGCCACCTTCTACCGTTGGTCTTCCATGCACCAATTCCTTCTTGGTCTTCCAACTTTCTCCGGTGAGGCTTCTGCCGGCGAAACTCACCATACCCTTGTCATTTTTCAAAGGTCTCTCCATCGTTGCTGCCATATTTGGATTTTGGGCAACGTGCGACCACATTCTACTACACCTTATCCTCCTCCACCTGTAGCGACAGAAACCCAGTTTTCTGGGATTTTTCTGCACCTTCCGCTTGGTTTCTCCTTTGGACTATTGTCTACCCTTTTACTGGAGTCATCCCTCACTATGGAATCCATCATATTTGGCTTCTCCACATTCTCCTCATTAGTTGGCTCGTCATTGTAGATTTCCAGTGGTTGCATGAATGCAGGAACACCCAAATCTACTGGTTTTTAACATTTTTTTGTTGAAATCAAGCCTACTAGAATTGCCCCTAACTTGTGCTTCTTCGCAACTAGTGGCCCCACCTTCTATCATCGGTGGACCCCCCCTTTTTGCTGTTTTTTTTCCAGTTGCTTCTTGGGACGTCAGAACACAGTTTTTCTGGCTTTCTTCTACCTGATCTGCTGGCTTTGCCTTTGGATTGTCTTCAATCGACCTTTTCTAGTTTCACCCCTTGTTGGCCTTCGGATCCCACTTGTTGATTTCAATTCCGGCACTAGTGGGACCCACTTCTGCAGCAATCTTCCTCTCAAAGAATGTTTTTGCCCTTGGATTTGCTCTCTACTACTGTTGCTGGTGTTGCTCTCACCGGTCTACAACATCTCTCAAGCTTTCGCTTTCGGTTGGGCTACGTGGGACACACTTCTACAGTATTCATCTCCCTGTGTTATTGTACACAAGACCTTTTTTTTCACAGGTTGCAACCTACATTGTTATTTATTCTGGGCTTCTGGATCGATATCTGGCACACATGGCTTCATCTACTACCTCTTCCATAGCTTCTTCTAACACCCGTAGGCACACCAGAGGCCCACAGAAGAAGGGTATTCGTTTTTGCGCCTATTGCAAGATGACCAACCATTCCGTTGCTTCATGCTACCAGCTTCATGGCCGGCCACAACATGCTCCTCTTTGTTGCTCCTTCCTCTGATGTGGCTCATGACAGTGCCCCAGTGGCTAGAAGGGAATTCAACTTATTACTGCAACGACTAGAGCACCTTCAATCCTCCAATATCTCTATTGTTGTCTCCTCGTAATTAGGTACTAAGCCCCTTGCCCACCATTCCTCAATACATTCTTGGATTATTGATTTTGGGGTAATGGCTGGTATGTCTAACATTTTCTCTTCCCTTTCTCTAGTTTCATATGGTAAGGTCAAACTAGCTAATGGGTCATTTACTGATGTTACTGGTATTGGAACAATCCTTGTTTCTTCTACTTTGACCCTATTCTAGTTTTGCATGTTCCCAGTCTCTCACAAAATTTATTACCTGTTAGTGCCCTTTCTAAAGCACTGAATTGTTCAGTCACCTTCTTTCCTACTCATTGTGTCTTCTAGGATCTGTCCACGAAGCAAATAATTGGTGGGGGTCGTGCAGTTGACGGTTTAGCTTGTGTGACCTCCTCCTCGGACGATGTGTGGCTTTGGCATTGTCACCTAGGGCATCCCTTTGATTCTATTTTGAAGCAACTTGTTCCATCTTTGTCTTTCTCTAAATTTGATTGTGAACATTGCCAATACGGCAAACACAATAGACCTACATTTCCACCCTCTCTTTATAAACCTACCTTCCCGCACTGGTTTTCGTTATTTTGTCACATTTATTGATGATTATTCTCGAATGACATGGATATATTTGATGAAACACAAGTCGGAGGTCTTTGATCACTTTCACACCTTTTACCACTGGGTTCAAAACCAACTTTCTTGTAAAATCCAAATTTTGTATAGTGATAATGGAGGAGAACATTTGTCGAACTCACTTGTCCAATTTTTGCAAAACCGTGGTATAGAGTCTCAACTTTCTTGTCCATCTACACCTCAACAAAATGGTGTAACTGAACCAAAAAAGTGTCATCTCCATGAGGTTGCCCGCTCCATTCTTTTTACCAAAAAAGTGTCACATTGACTTGAAGCTGTTTTAACCTTTTGTTACCTTATTAACCACATGCCATCCCGAGTGCTACAGAACAAACCCTCTCTTGACCTTATCTCCTTCCACAAACAAGTCCATATTCTTCCATTGCATGTCTTTGGGTGTGTTTGTTTTGTTCACCAGTTTTCTGGTGATAACTGTATCCCCGGACCGTGAGATGTGTCTTTTTGAGAAACTCTCATTTCCATAAAGGCTATAAGTGCCTTGATCCCCTCACTAGTAAGACATACGTAACAATGGATATCACCTTTTTAGAGAGTCCCTTACTTTTATTCAGATTCATCTCCTCCTTCTTTTATTCTTCCTCATCTCTCTACAAATATTGGTCCTTCGAGCCCTACTAAGCCCCTTTTGATGTATCACTGCAAGCAACCCATGCCTTTAGCTGCAGCTGACCCTAATCAATCATCTACCAGTAGCCCAGATCAATCAATTATTGACCCTGATCCTCCCATTGAGCTTCGAAAAGGTAAACGTGCTTGTACCAATCATCCCACTGATCGTTTTGTGTCTTATCATGCTTTTTCTCCTTCCTATCACAGTTTTCTTATAGCCTTAGACAACATTAGATTCCAAAGAGGATTGACACTACTCTTCATGATCCCTCCTAGAAATCTGCAATGGAAAAAGAATTAGCAACCCTTGAGAAAAATAATACATGGGAGAAGGTTCCACTTCCTCCAGGAAATAATCTAGTTGGATGCAAATGGGTCTTTACTTTTAAGTATCATCCTGACGGGTCCATTGCCAAATATAAGGCTCGTTTGGTTGTCAAAGGCTTACACAGACATATGGGGTTGATTATTAGGAAACTTTCTCTTATGACGCCAAGATTACCTTTGTTCGAGTATTAATTTCTATTGCTGCCACTCGTAACTGGCCCCTCCATCAATTGTATGTGCAGAATGTCTTTCTACATGGTGATCTACAGGAAGAAGTTTACATGTTTTCCCCTCCTGGGTTTGTCAGACAGGGGGAAAACCATTTTGTCTGCAAACCCAAGAAGGCTATCTATGGCCTCAAGCAATCTCCACGGGTCTCGTTTGATAAGTTCAACAGTGCTTTGTTGCCGTATGGTTTTTCTCGGAGTTAGGCAGATCATTCAGTGTTTCTTTACAATGTCAACTTAGTGGTGATGATTTTTGTGGTATATGTTGACGATTTTGTCTTTACTGGCAATAATGATGCTGTCATTTCTACATTCAAAGCCTATCTACAGCGCACCTTTGATATTAAAGATCTGGGACCTCTCCGCTACTTTCTTGGAATTGAGGTAGCTCGTTCCCCTACAGGACTCTCTCTTTCTTAACGAAAGCATGCTCTCGATCTATTAACAGGATGTCGGGTATTCTAGAGGTAAGCCTGCTAACACTCCTTTGGATGTTAACACAACGCTATCTGCTTCAGATGAGACCTTTCTTAATGATCATGCCTTCTATCAGAGATTACTTGGGAAACTGATTTATCTTACTATCACTCGGCTAGATTTATCATATGGTGTTGGTGTGGTCAGTCAGATCCTGTATGCCCCTCGTAATACTCATCTTCATGTTGTCTTTTGCATTCTTCGGTATCTTAAGGCTCATCTTGGTCGAGGGTTGTTCTATGCACGACAGTCTCACTTACCAGTTCGGGACTATAAAAATGTTGATTGGGTTAGGTCTCCTAATGACTGCCGCTCTACTTCCGGATATTGTGTCTTCTTGGGATCCCACTTAGTTTCCTGCCGGAACAAGAATCAAAACATTGTTGCTCAGTCTAGTGCAGAAGCAGAATATCATGTCATGGCCAATACTGGGTTCCAAGTTACTTTAGCTTCAGCAATTCCTCTCCGATTAGGCCTTACTCCTGCCGATGCGTTAATCATGTTTTGTGACAATCAGGTTGCCATCAACATAGCCTCAAATCATGTTTTTCATTAACGGACTAAGCATATTGAAGTCGATTGTCACTTCCTTCTTCAACACATTTCTGAAGGTCGGATCTTCACTCCTTATCTCAAATCCAAGGACCAACTTGCAAATATGCTTATAAAAGCCGTGTCTCGTACCCAATTCAATCATGCTTTATGCAAGCTAGGCTTACACGACTCTTCACAGTAGCTTGAGGGGGATTGTTGTGGGATCCACTACAAAGTACAGTTGACTATGTGGCCTCTAGATATAGTTGACCAAAATCATCCTAATTATTCTTTTAGTTCTTTCATTTTTAGCCATCGTTATTGGCTCCTTGTAATCCATTTATATATGTACTCTCCTTCGATTATTTACACAATATAAAACATTCAATCAAAGAGATGAGGGGTCAAATGGGGCATAGGGTGGGGCCGATGAGATTGACTTGCATAGAACTGTACAAACCAATGCACGAAGGACATATATCAATTAGATCTTCACAAAACAAATGTTTGTGAAGAACCAAATAATTGACAATATAACGCAGTGCATTTCACAATTCAAGATTAGCCATGTATTATAAATAGTACGCTTTTATGAGAGAGAAGAAGACACTGCAAGAAGTGAGCAGAGCATAGACTATGACATAGTTGAATATTTAAATGTAAACAATGACAGAATAGCAGTTCTGAAATTATTGAGTTGCTTAGAGATGACTGTATGATATAAACAATAAACAGCTACTCATACCACAATGTTCTCTCCTTGCCTAAGGATGGGAGCAGGGACATAAAGGTTACATTGTGGTCCAACTGTCTGCAAAGATTCATCCAATGTTTCTTCAGAAAAGGGTAAAAGATACCAATGTAAAATTATGCCATACAATAAAATAAAAAAACTCAAAATGTACAAGTTTTTAATCATACCGGCCAGAATCTTCCAATGTTAAAATTGTTCACAAAAGCAACACCTTTGTTCCAGCCACTGAATGAAATGAATGTGTCCTTAACTTGGTCGATTGAATCAATGACCAAATGACCTCTATAGATTGTCGGTTCATCAGATCTGACCTCTGTAAAGGAAGAAGCAGAACTTTGAAGTCATCATTCAAGCCTCAACGTAATGGCTCCACGCATCACATGAGATAAAAGCACAAAAAGCACCTTTTGTGAATATATGGGCAAACAAAACAAAGTTGGAACAAGCAGTTAACTTGCCACTTGTGAAATAAATAAATCAAATAAAATATAATTCAAAAATTCACATCATGGTCAAATTTGATTTGGATAGTGGAGTTGAGTTTAGAAACTCCTTATGCTAACCATAACTTTCTAATTGTCACCTCTAAGCCATCAATCAAACTTCCCATAAATTTCTCATCCAGAATTTTACTTGATGTTATAATCTCACTCAGAGAGCCTACTTGCTTTTATATGCACCATTCATCATCATTATCAAAGCCAAAATCTCATCTTTTTGAGTTCTACTTCTCCATTTTTGTATGCACCATTGGCTTCCAAAATTCCACGTTCAAATTTTTTTGAGAAAAGGAACAAATCTACCTTAGGGGGCAGCAACAGTTGTGACAATTTAATATTCAACAACTATTGCATGCAGGTAAGGTATGGCCAATAGAAAGGTCCATATATTGACTAGATTTTTAATATTTCCAATGGCATCTAAGACTGGTCGAGTATCATCACTTGATTTAATGATTTCATCAGTGTTATTGGTAAATTTTAGTGTATTGGTCATCAATCATTCATGTGATCTGGGGGTGAATTCTAGCAAATAGAAGAAGTTTCAGGGAGAGGGGTATGTATTTAAACCAATTGCTCCAATACTACATACCCCAGGAATGAAAAATGCCTATGCATGTACCAAGGAAAAGATATTTGCACTTTTGCAGACTCAGATCAAAATAGATGTACTCCTTTCTATTCACTTATGGCATGCCAAGACCAACATAATTTTTTACTCCTTATAGGATCTTCATTGCACTATCATAAATAATATAAAATATTGAGGCTTCCCTGGATGAGTGTTTTGGAAACTTGTTATGCATATGATGTCACTTTTTTTGGCTTCCATGCACTGTCTGTATGTCTCTCATGACATAAAGGAGGAGTACTCATGTTAGAAACTAGGATAGTCAATATTATCTTCATTGAAGCTAATCCTGTACATGATCCCACTGTTTTCAGGCCGCACAAGGTGCTCTCATTTACAAGAATTTCCGAGGTAAGGAAATTGTTCTCATGCTTAAAAAGTTACAACGCAATTCAAGCACAACTTTTGCTTTATTTCACATCACACTCCAAGTTTTCACATTTAAAAGAATTGGTATATATATATTTGAGAGAGAGAGAGAGAGCAATGCAATAAGTTGGTTAATTTTAGAAGTATTTTGATGAATACATGTCCTTGCACCTTTGTAGTTAGCAACTTGCAAGACAGGATCGACTACTTCCAGTTAAGAGAATCGGTACATTTGAGAGAGAGAGAGAGAGAGAGAGAGAGAGAGTAATGGAATAAGTTGGTTATTTTTGTTAAGTATATTGATGAATACATGTCCTTGGTCCTTTGTAGATCGCAACTTGCAAGATAGGATTGACTATTGCCAGTTAAAAGAACCTGTACAGATGAGAGAGAGAGAGAGAGAGAGCAATGAAATAAGTTGGTTAATTTTGTAATATATTGATGAATAGATGTCCTTGCACCTTTGTAGTTCGCAACTTGCAAGATAGGATCAACTGTTGCCAGCTTGCTCAGATTGTCGAATGAAATTGGAAACATTTTCCACTGATGAAGAACGGTGCCATCCAGAATGACAGAGGATAAAATACCCTGAATCAGAAACCACAATAATCAAATTTAAGTCATATGTGACTTATGAGACCATGATATTTGGTGCACCAGTAACTACCTTCCATGTAACTGGTGCTTAACTCGGAAAAGCACCAAAAAGTAGAGATATAATTCCAAACAATATAACATAATCATCATTGTTGCTGTTGAAGCCTTACCTCATCTCCCCAACAATATAACAAGATCATTAACATTTTTTTTAGCAGTAACAAACAAAACTTTTATTAAAACAAAAAAGAAATACAACGAAAGAACCAAGTACAAAGAATAGGGTCTACCCATTCGGGCTCGCTTTTTTATGTTCTTTTATTTTTTCAATGATTACCAAGTAGAACCCACCAAATGAACACATCCATAACACAATGATTGAGCAGGTTAATAATGGCAAAGAATTTTCTACCCTTTGCAAAGACAATTGCCTAAGGAAATCATACATGAATATGCAACAGAAATTTATTTCTTCTTCACCTGTTGCATAATATTTTTAGACATAATTTTCTAATGATTGGACTTTCACTTTGAATCTTTTCATTGCCGCATTTTGACGTCTCAAAGGAAATGACACAAAGGAAAAAAAAAATGAAAGAACAAGAATAGTTAAGAGTGATTCAGAAATATAGTTATGAGCATTGAATACCAATAATAGATTCCATTATTTGTAAAAATGGTAGTTCATATTTGTCAAAAACATAAAAATAAAAATAACCCAATGAATATGGGAAAGTTACCTTCCGGTCAAATATATATTGCCCATAATTAAGATGACCCATGTTTTCTACCTGTGACAATAGAAAGAAATATATAATTCATAAAAATATTGAACAACTTACATTGATCCAATTTTATTACAAAACATAGTGCGGTCAAAATTTTTCTACATAAAAAAGAAACTAATACATACAAAATAGTGTATCTACAGATTTGTTATTGTTGTATTGTCACTTTACAACTTGGTGGGTTTAATGATTTGAGGTACCAAGTCAACAACCTCCAGAATTCAAACAATATTTCAATCTCAAAAAAATAAACTGTCATCATCTAAGCCATTTATCCCATCAATCTGAAGTTGGCTTTTATATCTACATTTGGCAAATAATTTCCATGGATCAACTGTCCGATCTGATGCCCATGGGACTTGAACCTACACTATTTTAATCTTGAAAATTACATTTAATTATAATTTAAATAGGCTGGCTATTTAGACACCGCTCTCTTTTGCCAGGAGGCACCGTTTTTCCAAAAATAGTGTGAAATTACCATTTTGCCCTTCCGTTTTTGTGATACCCACCCCTCCCAACCAGATGTGGGAAGTCCCACATCGGTTGGGAGGAGGAATTTAAGAGGGGTTTTAAGTGGCCAAAAGCCCCTTTGACCATGTGTGAGGCCTTTTGGGCTGGGCCACGTGGGCCAGGGCCCAAAAACAAAACCGTGCGGGTTTGAGCTGTGTGCGAGGCCCAAAGCGGACAATATCACACTAAGTCAAGCCCTAAGCCCTGTTGTCGAGTCGGGTCGTTACAAATATGGTATCAGAGCCGAGTTCAACACTCGGACTGTGTGGGCTTTCCTCCTTCCCTGCAGTTGTCGGGCTAAACCGGGTTGAGCCGGGGACGGCTTGAGGCTTTAGGGAGGGTGATTGTGATACCCACCCCTCCCAACCAGATGTAGGAAGTCCCACATCGGTTGGGAGGAGGAATTTAAGAGGGGTTTTAAGTGGCCAAAAGCCCCTTTGACCATGTGTGAGGCCTTTTGGGCCCGGGCTCACGTGGCCCGGCCCAAAACGCGTCTTACAAGGTCAACATGGGGTAGCCACTTAAATCCCCTCTTAATTTCATCCTCCCAACTGATGTGGGACTTCCCACATCTGGTTGGGAGGGGTGGGTATCACAATCACCCTCCCTAAAGCCTCGAGCCGTCCCCGGCTCAACCCGGTTTAGCCCGACAACTGTAGGGAAGGAGGAAAGCCCACACAGTCCGAGTGTTGAACTCGGCTCTGATACCATATTTGTAACGACCCGACCCGACAACAGGGCTTAGGGCTTGACTCAGTGTGATATTGTCCGCTTTGGGCCTCGCACACAGCTCAAACCCGCACGGTTTTGTTTTTGGGCCCGGGCCCACGTGGCCCGGCCCAAAACGCCTCCTACAAAGTCAACATGGGGTAGCCACTTAAATCCCCTCTTAATTTCATCCTCCCAACCGATGTGGGACTTCCCACATCTGGTTGGGAGGGGTGGGTATCACAATTTTAGACCGTCCGAAAGAACATTTAAGTGTAAAATGCGTTCGTTCGGATGCTGAGACCGTCCAAATGAACATTTCAGTGTAAAATGTATTTATTCAGATGGTATTCTCTCGTGTATGGAGACTGTGGGTTGTGGAGAGGGATTTTCAAACGAGGCCGTTTCTCGACCGATTTCTACAAACAAGATATCAAAATTCATCTATTTTAAATTTTATGAACTCCGGGACTGATTTTAAGTAAAAATGGTATAGTTTTAGACTTCAAAAATCGTACCCAAAGAATTAAGGAAAAATGATTTTCCCTCTTAATTCTTTGGGTACGATTTTTGAAACCCAAAACTATATCATTTTAACTTAAAATTAGTCCCAGAGTTCATAAAATTCAGACTAGATGAATTTTGATATCTTGTTTGTATAAATTGGTTGAGAAACCGCCTCGTTTGAAAATCTGAGCCGAACGAGCAAACCCTAAACCCTAAACCCTAAACCCGAAACACTAAACCCGTACAGCTAAACCCGACCCCTAAACCCGAAACCCTAAACCCGAAACCAAAAACCCGAAACCCGAAACCCTAAACCCGAAACCCAAACCCCAAACCCCAAACCCTAAACCCCAAACCCTAAACCCTAAACCCTAACCCCTAAAACCTAAACCCTAACCCCCTAAATCCTAAAACCTAAACCCCTAACCCCTAAACCCTAAAACCCTAAACCCTAAACCCTAAGCCCCTAACCCTAAACCCTAAACCCTAAAACCCCAAACCTAAACCCTAAACCCTAAAATCCTAAAACATTAAACCCTAAACCCTAAAACCAAAACTCGAAAAAAAAACCCTAAACGCTAAACCCCAAACCCTAAACCATAAAACCAAAACCCAAAACCAGAAATTCGAAACCCGAAACTCGAAACCCAAAACCCTAAACCCTAAACCCTCAACACCAAACCCTCAACCCTCAACCCTCAACCCTAAACCCTAAACCCCTAAACCCCTAAACCCTAAAGCCTAAACCCTAAAACCCTAAACCCTAAACCCTAAACCCTAAACCCCTAAACCCTAAAACCCGAAAACTATAAACCTTGGACCTAAAACCTTAAACCCTAAACCCTAAACCGTAAAACCAAAACCCTAAAACGAAAACCCTAAACCCTAAACCCTAAACCCCAAAACCCTAAAGCCCTAAACCCTAAACCCTAAAACCCTAAACCCTGAACCCTAAAACACTAAACCGTAAAACCAAAACCCTAAAGCCTAAACCCCCCAACCCCCAACCCTAACCCCTAAACCCTAAAAACCTAAAACCAAAAACCCTAACACCTAAACCCAAAACCCTAAACCCTAAAATCTTAAAACCCTAAACCCTAAAACCCTAAACCCTAAACCCTAAAACCCTAAACCGTAAACCCTCAACCCTAAAACCCTAAATCCTAAACCCTAAACCCTCAACCCTAACCCGTAAACCCTAACCTCTCAACCATAAACCCCTAAACCCTAACCCCTCAACCCTAACCCCTAACCCCTAAACCCAGAACCCCTAAATCCCTTAACCCTAAACCCCGATCCCTAAACCCCTCACCCTAAAACCCTAAAACCAAAACCTTAAAAAAAAAAACCCTAAACCCGAAAATCCTAAAACCCTAAAACCCTAAACCCTAAATCCTAAACCAGAAATTCAAAACCCGAAACCCGAAACCCGAAGCCCGAAACTCGAAACCCGAACCCATAAACCCGAAACCCTAAACCCCTAAACCCCTAAACCGTAAACCATAACTGTCACACCCCGACCCAAAGGGTGGGCCCGGAACGCGACTGATTTTTTTTTTTAAAAGATAAACTAAACCAACTCACAAGCATTCTAACTGGGCCGGATCAATGGTTAGGCCCAAAGGTCACACATGATCCCAACATGTGGACTCAAACACATACCATAAGTCTACCCCACAAGAATAGATATAACATTAACATCAATACATAACATGATCAAATAAAATCCATCCATTGATTCATCATTCAAAATCACTACAAAATGACTACCGCAACGTAGTAGTCTCAATACATAATGTTTACAAAGACCAAGTACCACATCCGGTACTTAACAAAAGCAATTGGTTCCAAGAACCAACAAGAAAAGATTAGGGTATTCCCCTCCGGGAGAATCTCGAAACAATGCATCAGCTTATCCACCCTAAGCTTGATAAAAAGGGTCCTCCTCCTCAGGTTCATCGCCTGAAAGGTGAGTGGGGTGAGCTAACTAGCCCAGTGAAGGAAATATAATAATGCAATTTGAGTAAAAATATAACAGGTTAGCAACATTTCAATAATATCACATGCTTGATAACAATAAGCATAATGTCATGTAAAGCGTCATCATCATCTCTCATCGATTACTGTTATCATCCAACGTAACACCTGCCGACTACGCTGAGACCAGTATTAAGTCCCGACACAGGTCAAAATACATCCTTGCAAGTGCATCTCCGGCTCTGACTTAGCCGATATTGACATCCTCAAGTCAGCAACTGACGACATCATGGTCCACCCATGGTCCAATAGACATAAACCATCTCCCATATGGCCGATATTGGTTCAATAGCCCAGGTACGTGGAAGCAGTCTTACATACTCATACGATCAACATCGTAAATATCACAATCATCATCAGCACTCTTACCATAGTGCATCATGTCTATGCACATGAGTGGGTTCATCAAATCTGAAACCACTCATTGCTCAATACTCATCTTATAATAAAACCTGTTTACATATCCTGCAGAGTTACGTTCCCTCACCGTGATGTGTGGTTTACGCGGTCTCTATTCAAACAACACACAAGTGCACAATCAGTATACATAACAAATACATACACACAAGCAGTATTTGGAAATCATACGTTTTCCCAAAAAATATCTAGGGTTCATGGAATTGAGTCTCCTACTTGGTTTCTATCCTTTTTAAATTATCATAATCCACAATATAATAATAAATAAAAAGGGGTTCAGTCCAAAACTCATATTGTCTTCTGGGCATTGACCAGATTGACTTATTGAGTTAGGTCTAGATCCTCGGGTCACTTCTCGGTTGTCTTCTGGATAGAACCAGATCTGACATTTTGAGTTAGGCCTCGAGGTCACCCAGTGCCCGACTATATAGCGTCGGCCTGAAAGTGAATCACTCAGTGCCCGACCAATAGGGTCGGCCTGGAAGCGAATACAATAGTATTTACACTATAAGTAATAAGAAAAAAGGGGTTAGTACATTTTTAATTAACAAGAAGGGGTTCTAACATCACATCACATCACATAATCTAACAAAATATTTTTTTTAAATAAAATAATAATAATATTTATTTATTTATTTATATATATTTTTTTAAAGAGAACTAACATCACAAACACAAGTATTAATAATATCAAATAAATAAATATATATATATATATATATATATATATATATATATATTTCCCTTCTTCTTCCTCCCGTTCACTGTCTGTTGTGAAAAACGAATTCAGAAATGGGGGGTTTTCCGGATTCTGTTTTTATATCTGACCGGTCCGATGGATTCCTCTGGGAGTCCTCTTTCCATAGGGAGAGGTTTGGAGCTTTGAAACTCAGTAAGCCATCCGATCTTAGCACCGAAAGCTCACTGGTACAAAGAAAATCGGGTTTTTCTTAAAACTTCAAACTAATTTTTCTCACTGAAAACATGGCCAAAAGCGGGTTTTCTGGATTCAAAATTAACTGAAATTAAAAGGGGAATTCAATGGATACCTTTAATGGAGTTCTTGGGCTGAGAAATCCGAACTTTGGAAAATTTTCCTTCTAAGGTAACGGTGGAAAATTGGGAAACAGAGAGGGAAAAGGGGCTGGAAAATCATAGAGCAGAGACTGAGAGGGAGATAGAAATTTTTTTGTGGGAGTTGATCTGAAGGGAAGGGGCTCAATTTAAAGAAAATTGGCCGGGAAATGGGGTCGGACGGCCACTGCATGCAGCCGTATGCAGTGGCTGCTCACGCTGCTATAGTAATCGGCTGTTTGCAGATCAACCCTTCCCAATTTCAGTTTTTGCAATTTAGTCCCTCTTTATTATAAAACGGGTTTTTTAACTTAAAACATAATTTCAAAGGCTCAAAAATTTAATCCAACATTACAGATAGGTTGGGTTCTAAAAACTTTGATCACCATAAAAATTTTGGAATTTAACTCTCACTAAAAACCATTTATTTAAATAAAAATCATATTTTAACCTTATTTACTTAAATAAACAAATGTTAAAATAAACAATTTAGAAATCTCATTTTGAGGTGAAATGGAATAAATAGACCATTCTTAAAATGGTCTACTACAAAATACTAGTTTCAAAATTTATTTCATTTTCAAAACCCTTTAAAATAGTTAATACTCCCTTTCGGGGTTTTGACGGGCGGGATTTAAATACCATTTTCTGAAAATAAATTTATTTTAAAATCAGAAATGCAAATCCTTTATTAAGGAGAATATTATCCACCAATATTATATACATATCAACAATAATTTATAAAAATAATAACACAAAGCAGTAAAATTACCAAAATGCCCCTCCAGCTGGGTGAGCTGGATCACTGAGCTTTCGAGCTCGGATTGGGCCAAACCTGAGCTTTCCTTAAAGCCCCAACCGAAATATTCGAGATTAACCGGTTAAACAAAATTATTAAGCTAAAACACGCCTAATCTGGGGCAGGATATTACAATAAACCCTAAACCTTAAACCCAAAAACCCTAAAAACCCTAAACCCTAAACTCCTAAACCCTAAACCCTAAACCCTAAAACCTTAAACCTCAAAACCCTAAACCCTAAGCCCAAAACCCTAAACCCGAAACTTGAAACCCGAAAACCGAAGCCCGAAACCCGAAAACCTAAACTCGAAACCCTAAACCCGAAACTGAAACCGAAACCATAAACCCTGAACCCTAAACCCTAAACCATAATCCCTAAAACCTTAAAACCCTAAAACCCTAAACCCTAAAACCCTAAAACTCTAAACCCTCAACCCTAAAACCCTAACCCTAAACCCTAAACCCCCTAAAACCTAAACCCTAACCCCTAAACCCCCTAAACCCTAAAACCCTAACCCCTAAACCCCCTAAACCCTAAAACCAAAAACCCTGACACCAAAACACTAAAACCCTAAACCCTCAAACCCGAAACCCTAAACCCTAAACCCTAAACCTTAAAACCTAAACTCTAAAACCTAAACCCTAAACCCTAAACCCTAAACTAATCCCTAAACCCTAAACCCTAAACCCTAAAACCCTAACCCTAGACCCTAAAACCTAAACCCTAAACCCTAGCCCCTAAAAAACCCTAAACCCTAAACCCTAACCCCTAACCCCTAACCCCTAAACCCTAAACTCTAACCCTAAACCCTACCCCCTAAACCCCTAAACCCGAAACCCTAAACCCTAAACCCCAAACCCCTAAACCCCTAACCCTAAACCCTAACCCCTAACCCCTAACCCCTAAAACCTAAAACCTAAACCCTAACCCCTAATCCCTAAAACCCTAAACCCTAAAACCCTTAACCCTAAACCCTAAACCCTAAACCCTAAACCCTAAACCCTAAACCCTAAACCCTAACCCCTAAACCCTAAACCCTAAAACCCTAAGCCCTAAATCCACAACCCTCAACCCTAAACCCTAAACCATAAACCCTAAACCCTAAACACTAAACCCTAACCCCTAAATCCTACCCCCTAAACCCTAATCCCTAAACCCTAAACCGCTAACCCTAAACCCTAAACACTAAAAAACCCTAAACCTAAACCCTAAACCCTCAACCTAAAACCCTAAACCCAAAACACTAAAACCTAAACCCCAAAAAACCCTAAACCCTAAAAACCCCTAAACCTAAAAAACCCTAAACTCTAAACCCTAAAAAACCCTAAACCCTAAAAAAACCCTATACCCTAAATGCAAAACCCTAAACCCTAAACCCTACACCCTAATCCCTAAACCCTAAACACCCAACCCCCAACCCCCAACCCTAAACCCTAAAACCTTAAACCCTTATCCCTGAACCCTGAACCCTAAAAGCCAATAACCCTAAAACCCAAGATCCCAAACCCTAGAGCCTAGACCCTAGACCATAGACCCTAAACCCTAACCCCTAACACCTAACCCCTAAACCCTAAACACTAAACCCTAAAACCCTAAAACCCAAAACCCTAAATCCTAAACTGTAAACCCAAAACCGTAAACCCAAAACCCTAAACCCTAACCCTCAACCCTCAACCCTAAACCCTCAAACCCCTCAATCCTCAACCCTCAACCCTCAACCCTCTAAACCCTCAACCCTCAACCCTAAACCCTAAACCCGAAACACAAAACCCTAAACCCTAAACCCTAAACCCTCAAGCCTAAACCCTAACCCTTAAACCTAAACCCTAAACCCTAAACCCTAAACCCTCAAACCTAAACCCTAAACCCTAATAAACCCTAATCCTAAAAAACCTAAACCCTAAACCCTACACCCTAAACCCTAAAAACTCAAAAAAAACCTTAAACCCTAAATCCTAAAAAACCTAAACCCTAGAAAAACCCTAACCCTAAACCTTAAAAAACCCTAAACCCTAAAACCCTACACCCTAAACCCTTAACAATAAACCCTAAACCCTAAAACCCAAAACCCTAAACCCCTAAAATCCTAAACCAAAACCGTAAACCCCAAAACCCTAAACCCTAAACCTAAACCCTCAACCCCAACCTTCAACCCCCTCAATCCTCAACCCTCAACCCTCAACCCTCTAAACCCTCAACCTCAACCCTCAACCCTAAATCCTAAACCCGAAACCCGAAACCCGAAACCCTAAACCCTAACCCTCAAACCTAAACCCTAACCCTAAACCCTAAACCCTACATCCTAAAAAACCTAACCCTACACCCTAACCCCTAAAACTCCTAAACCCTAAAAAACTCAAAAAACCTTAAACCCTAAGTCCTAAAAAAACCTAAACCCTAGAAAACCCTAAACCCTAAACCTTAAAACCCCTAACCCTAAACCCTACCCCTAAACCCTAAACCCCTAAACAGTAAACCCTAAACCCTAAAACCCTAAACCCAAAACCAAACCCTAAAAAACCCTAACCCTAAAAAAACCCTAAATCCTAAACCCTAAAAAACCCTAAACTCTAAACCTAAAAAAACCCCTAAAACCTAAAAAAAACTCTAAAAAACACTAAACCCTAAACCCTAAAAAACCTAATACTAAATCCAAAACCCTAAACCCTAAACCTAAAACCAAAAATCCTAAAACCCTAAACCCTAAATCCTAAAACCTTAAACCCTAAAATCCTCAAGCCAAAACCCTCAACCCTCAACCCCCAACCCTCAACCCCTGAGCCCTGAACCCTGAACCCCCAACCTTGAGCCCTGAACCCTGAACCCTGAACCCTGAACCCTAACCCCCAACCCTAAACCCTAAACCCCAAACCCCTAACCCCTAAACCCTAAACCCTTAACCCTAAACCCAAAAACCCCCAACCCTAAACCCTGAACCCTTAACCCTAAACCCCCGACCCTAAACCCTCAACCCTCAACCCGCTAAACCCTAAACCCTTAACCCTAAACCCCCGACCCTAAACCCTCAACCCTCAACCCGCTAAACCCTAAACCCTATACCCTCAACCCTCAACCCTCAACCCTAAAAAACCCTAAACCCTAACCCTAAAGCCTCAACCCTAAACCCTAAACCCTAAACACCTCAACCTAAATCCTAAACCTAAAACCTAAAATCCTAACCTAACCCGAAAACCCTCAACCCTCAACCCTAAACCCTAAACCCTAAACCTCACCCTAAATCCTAAACCCTAAAACCTAAAATCCTAACCCCTAAACCTAAACCCTAAACCCTCAACCCTAAAACCGTCAACCCTCAACCCTCAACCCTCAACCCCCAACCCTGAACCCTGAACCCTGAACCATGAACCCTAACCCCCAACCCTAACCCCTAACCCTTAAACCCTAAACCCCTAAACCCTAACTCCTAAACCCTAAATCCTAAACATTAAACCCTAAACCCCAACCCTAACCTAAACCCTAAACCCCAAACCCCAAACCCTAAACCCCAAATACGGAACCTGAAACCCTAAACCCTAAACCCTAAACCTTAAACCCTTAAACCCTTAAACCCTAAACCCTAAACCCCAAACCCTAAACTCTAAACCCTAAACCCTAAGCCCTAAAACCCAAACCCTAAACCCTAAAACCCTAAAACCCTAAACCGTAAACCCTAAAATCCTAAACACTAAACCTTAAACCCTAAACCTTAAACCCCTAACCCCCAACCCTAACCCCCCCAAACCTCCAACCCTAAACCCAAAACCCCCTAAACCCCAACCCTAAACCCTAAAACCCTAAACCCTGAAACCTTGAACCCTGAACCCTAAAACCCTAAAACCCTAAACTCCAAACCCTAAACCCTAGACCCTAACCCCTAACCCCTCAACGCTGAACCCTCAACCCTAAAGCCTAAAGCCTAAAGCCTAAAGCCTAAACCCTCAACGCTCAACCCTCAACCCTAAACCCTCAACCCTAAACCCTAATCCCTAACACCCTAAACCCTAAACCCCTAACACCCTAAAACCCTAACCCCTAATCCCAAAACCCCAAACCCCCTAAATCCGAAACCCTAAGCCCTAAACCCTAAACCCTAAACCCCCAACCCCCAAACCCCAAACCCTAAACCCTAAATAATAATAGAAAAAAAAAAATCTCGCGTCTCGCAGATGAGGCGGGCGTTACCATATGTTTATAAATATTTTTTATCTAATAACTTATCATTAAAAGAATTAACAGAAGTTTAATTTAAAAACTATAAAATTGTCATCTCTTTGTCTGAGAGATTTATCGTGTCTTTTTAGTTTGATTCATCTCACTGCAGATGTAATAATTAAAGGATTTAATAACGATATATTAATATACAAATTAAAAATGAAGAATGATTTAAACTTTTATAAGCGAAAACTTAAAGTCTGAAATATTATAAAAGATATCATCTTCTTTGCGCAAGCATTCAGTAAAAGCGGAGTCGCTGGCCCCATCGCCTCAAGTCTCAACCACAAACCATTCTGCGGCCACAAATATACATAAATAAGAAAAATGCACATTTTCTGCCACCTCCGGTCATCACCAGCCTTGGGCAGGCGCTTGGGAGCTGCTGCCGATGTTGCGTAAATGAGAAAGCTTTAGGTACAGAGACAGGTGGAAATGGAAATTTCTTCGCTCCGTTTATCTAGTACCACTCCCAAGTCGGTCTCGTTTTCCCCAGCATGTCTTCTTTTGGTTCCCAAAGTTCTTTTTTCTTTGTCAGGGAGAAGAGCCACCGGGCTGCTTCTACTCTACCTCCCACTCTTCTGTCGGTTTATGGATCCCAGCAGCAGCAGGGGATTCGAACAGCAGCAGGAGAGTCCCAATCAAGGTGCCCTCCCACGGCCATAGTCAAGCTCAAGGAGGAGCAAACAGCAGCAGCAAACTATTAGCGTTGGGAACCTCTATCAAAATGGAGACCCACTAGGCCGCAAGCCCCTTGGAAAATGCGTTGTGCGGGGATCTGCCGGGGAATGAGGGCCATGGCCGCTGATTTTGCCTCAGCAGAGGTTCAGGGGGAGTTCTCGTGAGGTCAGGCAGAGGATGGGGACGACAGGTCTTACCTTCGTTATCCAGGCTCAGCCTTACCTCAATGCCGTCCCCATGCCCAAGGGCTGGGAAGCTATCTGCTTGAAGGTTTGCACTCACTATCCTACCTCTTCGACCACTTCCAGAGGGAACTCCGAGACGTCCTATTGGAACTGCAGCACAAGTCCCTTATCCAAGACTGGCGTAAGACTCAATCGTGGATGCTGCTCAAGGACTTCGCCAGTTCAGGTCCATCCGTCTTCTCTCTCCACACACACGCATTCATGCAATTCTTTCTAACTCAAATGACGATGACATCGGCAATTGAATCAGCTGGGTCATCTTTGGCAACCACCTTTCACGATTATCCCTGCAGACAAGCGCACTGGCTAATACCCATTAATTGGGAACTGCACAGGCCCATTGCTAAACTTCTGGCTTGTAGTTCCTTTTCATTTTTAATTTTGTTTTGTTTGTCCAGTTGTTTTTCCCTGTGCTAAATGGTTTGGATCTTTGGTTTCAAACTTTCAATCGGTTAACACATCTAATCCTTCATTGACTGTTATTATGTTTTCAAGGAAAGTAATTGCTTTCGTTTTTGAGGTTTTGGGGCACAGTGACATTCTCATCCATTTACAGCACAACACCGAGCTATTGTACGGAAAGTTCCCCAGGCAAAGCCTGTGCACGGCGGCTTAGGTATGGACCTTGAGAAGGCAAAACTGATACAGGGGAGGATTGATGACTTTGTGAAGCACATGTCAGATCTTCTTCGCATTGAACGTGATGCAGAATTAGAATTTACTCAAGAGGAGCTAAATGCCATCCCTACACCCGACGAGACTTCGGAATCATCGAAACCTATTGAATACTTGGTCAGCCACGGACAGGCTCAACAGGAGCAGTGCGACACCATCTGCAATTTGACTGCAGTTAGCTCTTCCATTGGTAAGTCTTGTCATTTTTTTGTGGATTCTGTACTTTAGTCTTTACATATACATGTATTTGAAGAAAGGATTGGCGCAGTGTCTCTCTGGGCTCTCAATTGTCTATGAAAAATTCTTTTCCTGTTCCTCTAAACTTCCCCAGCATTTTGGGCGGAAACCGGTGTTCCTACATAATTAGGATGCAATTTTTGTCACAGCCTCCTCGCCCCATCTTTCTAGTTCTGTAGTATTTCCAGATGACATTATTTGTGCCGTGGTCCATGAGTTCTGAGAATGAGAAGGTGATGCAGTCACACCAGTATCCTGATCCACTATCTATTTTTCCCAAGGAAAATTATCGTGGTGTATTACAACCTATATTTCCCGTCAACAATTACGTACTCCCTGTTTTAGAGTCTGGAATGTTTATAGGACTTGAGGATGTACCTTTCTCTTATTTGGGCCCCAGTAGTAAGAGTCCCCACTCCCACGAGGAGATTGGTGTGACAGGATGCTGATTTGTTTAAGGAACCCTATTGGAACGATGGCGTCAGCTATTGGATTTGGTCCTATTTGTGGTTGTCGTTGATGAGTATAACCCTTCACATGCTTTGCGCTGTAGGTCGCTCTCACGACTATTTTGTACACTTGGTGTACAGTTTGCGCAGGGTCAAATACTCGTGAGC
>CM023541.1:64880213-64940524 GCA_013350335.1 Chimonanthus salicifolius | reverse complement strand
TTTGGAGTTCATCTCCATGGACATTTAATTCATTTTCAAGTGTGGTTTGGAGTTATCTCCATGGAGACTTAATTCTGAGATTTTTTTATAACTCCATGAACACTTAATTCATCCATATAAGAGGGAGATGGATCTCATTTATGGACACTTAATCCATTAAACTAAATGTGGTTTTGATTTCAACAAAAAAAATGTGATATGGAGACTTAAACTCCCTGAACATTTGGGCAATGTCTGTGTTACCCCCACAGGGTGGTTTATGCAAATTTGTGAAGGAACTTTTACAAGTGGAGCAAGTCTAGAAGGCCCTACTAGAAGAACAAATCTACCAGCCTCCAACAAGTGGACTAAGTTATTGGACCCCTCTAGAGAAGTGAATCCAATACAAGTGAAATTTCTACAAGAAGGAACAAGTCTTTAGATCCCACTCAAGTATGTGAACAAACTAAGGCTATTGCCATGAACATGGCGACATTAGATTTGTAACTTTATGTACTTTCGAAGTTCAATTCATGTAATTGTAATTTATTCTCAAAGTTTGACTTGTAAAGGGGTGCTAGGCCGCTCTCTCTCTCTCCCCCTCCCCCCCCCCCCCCCCCCCCCCGCCGCCGCCACGCCCACGCCTCCCTCTCAAAAAAAAAAACATGGGAAGACCTCTTGTGCATTAAGGGTGGATAAGAAGGTATTCAGCTGACTTTATTCACTTTTTATTGATGCCCCCCTCTTTTTTTTTTGATGACCAAAGGTGTCCAAAGTCTCGCTCGACTAGTCTTTCGGGGTATGTGCACGCCTCCCTACACACACACACGCTGGGTTCAAGTGGTTGGATCTTACTCTATAAATATCCCACAGAGAGTGGCCCTTTATTGGAGCTGTTAGGGATTGAACCCAAAACCTCAATCCTGAAGTCTTGTGTCTCAACCACTAGGCCAACCCCTTGATAGCCCCCTCATTTGGAACATAAATAGCATTTAGGTTTTTTACCCTCATTCGTGCATTCTAGGTTCTTTATGACTTTTGCATTGGGAATTTCAACTTGATTTGAAATTATGATTGTCTTTCAATAGAAAACCTCAATCCTTCTTAATTTTCTTCAAACTTCAAGATAGAAAGTAGGGGCAGTAGGTCAAACATCTCCAGTATCTACTAAGTCTAACTATTAGAGGATTTTACTCTTCTAACCACAAGCACTAAATACGATGTAACACCACCATATCTTATTCATGACTTATTAGGGTGAACCACTGTCACTTGTGGAATCATGCTATAAGAACCTATGGGACATTTACATGGCTAATCCAACTTTACCAAATTAATGAAAATGCTTTGAATCTCTTAAATATCAAATTCAACCTTATACAAATTTTCTATCTATATGATCTTAAATAGTAAATCAGAAATTTGAAATTGCAAATTCCTCTTCTCCTATCGACCATCTATATATAGACTCATGTTGCTTGCCCCCACCAAAATAAAAATTCGTGGTTCTGCCCCTGCTTGGTGGTTATACCCATTGTACCCACTTTTCATGTTCAAATTCAATATACATCAACTTGTGGACCATTACAAATTTTCAAATTCCAAAATTTGTGTCTACAACATCTGATTTCTTAAGATCACTAATCTCACTAAAGATACATTCTAGCCTCCAAGATTTCCACTACACAGATTGTTAGAGAGATTGCTTTCAAAATCATCAGCATTACCAAAATTGTTTAATTGTCAGAATGGTAAAGTAAATTTTGAAAGAGCAGAATGATTGAGAACATGTTCATTATGAAAATTCCTCAGAAACCAAAAAAAAAGAGGGTATTTTAAGTTTAATGTTGACAGAGTGGTTAAAGGAAAATTCGGTCTAGCAGGAATATGAGGTGTACTTCATGATGATGAGGGTAGAATGCGACTAATCTTCTCGGAGTCGGTAGGGCTCATGGAGTCTAATGAAGTGAAGCTGAGGGCTATTAGTTGTGCGATTTTTCTTTGGGCGAGTATTGAGAATGGCAACCTTATCATTGAAGGCAACTCTACAAATGTAATCGCTTGGGCTAGCGGGAAAGTAAACCCTCCCTGGGAACTGGTCAACACTGTTAGGTTCATTAGGAGATCGTGTAGGGGTATCATCAGGTTTTTGCATGCCGCACGATCGGCGAACAGTGTCGCCGACTTTCTGGCGAATATCGGAGTACAGAAGACCCATCTGGCAGTGAAGATATTTATAGAGTATTCTCATGATGTTGTATCTATAGGGTGGTGGGATTCATTGTATTGTATCATTGGTAGTTTTGTGTTTGCTAGTTCATATGAGTTTGGGTTCAGCATTTCCCTTTACTTTCACCCAGGAATGGGGCATACCTTGTAACCTTTCTGTACTTTTATTTTCTGTTTTATTTGGCGGTTGAGGTTGTATTCCTCATAAATAATGCATCAGTCAAGGCACACAAATACATAAAACTTGAAATCTTTTTTTGGTTATGTGGTGTATTGATTGTACCAAGATGAAGATCAATGAACAATCCCTCTCATAGTTTTCACTAGTTCAAATTATTTTGACTTTAGTGAGCGTTTTCAAAAAGCCAAATGGAGCCTATGTTTGGCTACTCTCTTACAAAGAATTCAAGGGCCTTAAAACCAACGATTTCTTTTCGTTGTGGGAAGATTGCATGAGTGGACAACCTAAGGAGCCAAAGACCTCAGTCAATTGGTCACCTCCTCAAAAAGGTGTCCTGCAATTCAATGTTGACGGGGCTTCTAGGGGAAAACCAGGACCAGTGGAGATGGGTGGTGTTCTTAGGGATCATAATGGCCCAACATCTTTGGTATTCACAAAGTCAATGGGGATTAGGGATTCAAATGAGGTGAAACTACTCAATATTGGGAGAGCTTTGACAATTTAGACAGATTCCGGGGATAGAAAACTAGTGATTGAAATTGAAGCGACCTCCTTGGAGATTGATTACCACAGTTAGGGAGATTAGAGCTCTTGTTTTAGAACTCAACATATCCTTTGTCCAAGTCCGTCGCACAACTAATGACGTGGAAGATTTCTTTGCTAAGAATGAAGTCAACAATACTGTCTCTAGTGTCTTTCAACTTTGAGAAAGAAAGAATTAGAACATGCTTGAAGCTCATCTGTTTGCATTTCTTTTAATTGTTTTGTTTTGTTTCTCTTAGATGTATTTTCTCATATGTATTCTCTAGGTCTACTCCTTTTAGACCCCTTTCAATTTGACGGTTTTATACTCAAATTTTCTCTTTTGATTCAATTCACATTTGTTACTGCTCAAAAAAAAAAAAAAAACAAACAAAAAAACAAAACCATATTCAGCTGATAAAAATGCTTACCAGAATAAATAAGAGAGAATACATGCTGTACAACTATATCTGCTTCCCCTTGATTATAGAAGGAGCCTGTACCTGCTGGATCCAAATGCTCCTCACAGCCAACATATAAGCTGCCATATGTCATTCTTGTATCCAGCAAGAGGAAAGGGCATTGAGTTATCCATGTAGCCTGCAATTAAACATCAAATTTTCAAAATGATGGTTTGTGCCTCATGGTAAAACTTCTAAAAGTCAAACAAAGTAAAAGGATGCAAGAACTTATATTCAAGATACAAGCATACATTCTAAGCTTACTGGATAAACATATAGGCATACATTCTAAGCTTACTGGACAAACATATAGGCACCAACCAAAATTTGTCTAGCTTTTAGTGGCAATGAACAAATTTGGCATTTGCCAAATCATTCTAAGAGCACCATTATTCACATCCATGAATGTTATTATTAGTATTATTTATGTTGTGGGACCCAAATTATATGTCCAGATTCATTGTATATTGAAAGTCAACAGTAGATTGATTGCAATTGATTAGATTGACGCTTAGTGTATTTTCCTTTTTTAGATCCCTTGATTGTCTCTATTTTTTCTATTTAAAACTGCAACCTCTAAGAAGACAACACAATCAAGACAATCTTGAGAGAATTCTTCTCCAATCTCTTCTCTTTGTTCTATTTTTCTACATGGTATCAGCCACAAACGGTTTATGTGCTACCTGAATAGTTTCCTTTCTATTTCTGGACATCACCTCTACAACAGTTTTGTTTTCCGGTGAGGATCACACTTTCCGGCAAAAGTTTTGCGGTCGGGAAACCATCCACCCCTGCCGTTTTTGCCAACCCTTTCCATTTGTAGGGTTGGATTTTTGTTTTGAAGGATTGAGCCCTGTCTTCTGCTTCCTTCCTAGGACAGATTTGCCGCTCCTTTTTGCAGCTATGACTGGTTTTTTCCTTAGATCTTCACGGATTTTCCTCCTTTGCACCTTGGATCCACACCTCTGTGGTCGCCTCTGCCCCCCCTATCTCTGACCCAGGTGGAACCCAAATTTTGGACAACTGTGGGCCCCTTTATCTCCATCGCAGTTGCCGCTGCCAGACACGCCTGAAACCCAATTTTTTGGTTTGTCTGCTTTGATCTACTTAATATTGCGGAGTTCAGCCTTCAAACCAAGTCTCCTAGGGTCACTCCTACCCTGTGCTTGCATCGCACTTGGCTTCCCACCTTCCATCAATAGTGGGGCCCACTTCAGGACAATCTTCCATTGGCTGTCTGGGACGCATGTACACCTAGTTTTTGGATTTTTTTTGGCTGGATCTGAGAGGATCCCTCACTTGAAGCCTTGGAGTTTGTCTCACCATCGCCATTACCTCCTTCTTGTATCTGTGAGGATCTAGCTTCAGTGCGTGCTTTGCGGGGTCCACTTCTACAGTTTTTGGACTGTTTTTGGTGGCTTTTGCAATGGACTGCTCTTCCGGGTCCGATTAGCTGCCTTTTCTTGACGGTCTCGGCTTAGAATCAAGCCTCAGCCTCATGGCATCGTCATCTTCTACACCTCTTCCTGCTGCTTCTCCAAATATGGGCTCTTCTGGCTCTCCATAGATTGGAAGGATCACGACGGTATTACTGAATGAGACCAATTACTTTGAGTGATCCCATTCTGCCACAATGTTCTTAACTACGAGGCAACTCTCTTCGTATATCGATGATACTGCCCCCAAACCGGCTAAGACTGATTCTACATTCTCAACCTGAACTGCCAATAACTCCCTGGTCCAGGCTTGGTTTTTTCACTCCATGGAAGCTCATGTACGGCGTCTCATTTATATACTTCCAACCGTTAAAGCTATCTGGGATACTGTGAAGACTTTGTACTCTGATAGGGATAACCTCGCCGTAATGAATGAATAATTTTAGACCACTGCCACTCTTCGCCAGGGGGAGTTGTCCCTTATCCAGTACTATTCGACTATGAAGTCCTGTTGGTTGGAGTTGGATCAGCTTCAATCTCTTACATTTAAAGATTCTAAAGATATTATGAAATTTCACAAGTATATTGAACAACAATGGATCTTTGCGTTCTTAGCTGGCCTTAACTCTCAGTTTGAGCCTCTACACGGGCCCAAATTCTTGGGCAACGACCTCTCCTTTCTATAGATGAGGTCTACTCTGCATTACTTCGTAATGATCGGCGTCGTCTTGTTATGACTCCTATGTTGGTTGAACGTTCTGACTCGGTCACCACCCATTCTTCCACTCCTCTGACTCATGGGCCTCCAACCTCCCATGGCAAGGATCCTTCTTTTGATCCTCGAAAAGACACAAGAGGCTCACGGAAGAAGGGGACTCGGTTCTACACCTATTGCAAGATGAAGAACTACACCATTGATTCCTGCTAGAAGCTACATGGGCGACCTAAGCAAGCCAATCTATTTGCTGCCCCTATTGCTCCTCCTTCATCTGATGTGGCTTGTGATAACGCCAATGTGACTCGACAGGACCTTAACTTAATACTGCAATGACTGGAGCGTATTCACTCCTCTGAAGTTTCCAATGTTGTCTCATCTCCTTCAGGTACTGAATCATCTGTCCATCATGCCTCTCCTCATTCATGGATTGTCGATTCTGGTGCTACTGACCATATGGCTGGTATGTCCACCCTCTTCTCTTCAATTTCTCCTATTTCTTGTGGTAAGGTCAAATTAGCCAATGACTCATACTCTGATATTGTTGGGAAAGGGACTGGTTCCAGTTTCTCCAACTTTGGACATTCCCCTCTGTTTTGCATGTTCCTCATCTCTCCTGCAATATGTTATCTGTTAGTGCCTTAACTAAACATTTGAATTGTTCGGTCATTTTTTTTCCGTCACTTTGTTTTTCAGGATCTGACCACGAAACAAGTGTTGGGTGGTGGTCGTGAACCAGGTGGTCTCTGTCTTCTTGACTCTCGTCATACAGCTCTGAAGCCTGTTCGACCTCTTCTTCAGATGTGTGGTTGTGTCATTGTCGTTTAGGACACCTTGCCGACTCTGTTCTTAAACAACTTGTTCCTAGTTTATCTTTTACTCATTTTGACTGTGAACATTGCCAATATGGCAAGCATGTTAGATATCATTTTCCTCCATCTATGAATAAAAGTTCATCTACTTTATTTTCACTTATGCATTCTGATGTTTGGAAATCTCCAACTGCTTCTCGCTCTGGTTTTCATTATTTTGTTACCTTTATTGATGATTGCTCTCGCATAACATGGACCTATTTGTTGAAACAACAATCTGAGGTTTTTGATCACTTATAAAAAATTTACCAGTGGGTTCAAACTCAATTTGGGTGTAAAACTTAAGTTTTAAGGAGTGATAATGGGGGGTATTTGTCACTCCTTTTTTTATTTTTTTGCAAAAATATGACATCGATTCTCAGTTCTCTTGTCCTTCTACACCTCAATAGAATGGTTTAGCTGAAAGAAAGAACCGTCACCTTCTTAAGGTGGCTAAGTCTCTTCTTTTTACCATGCATGTGCCATCGTCCTATCAGCCAGAAGCAGTGTTAACTGCTTGTTATCTCATTAACAAAATACCTTCTCGCATTTTACAAAATCAGTCCCCCATAGATCATCTGTCCTTACATAAAACCATTCCTCAAATTCCCTTCATGTCTTTGGGTGTGTTTATTTTGTTCACAACTTCTCTGGCCATAAACTTTCTTCCTGGGCTGTGCAATGTGTCTTTTCAGGTTACACACCTTTTCACAAAGGCTACAAGTGCCTCAATCCTATCACTAGGAAAACATACATATCCATGGATGTCACCTTTATTGAGCGGGACCCATATTTTTCAGCTTCTTCTACATCGTCTCCTTCTCATGTTCTTCCTCTTGTCCCTATAAATCTTCCTTCCCCAAGTCCTCCTAAGCCTCTTTTGGGGTACCCACGCCGACAGTCTCAAATGCCATCTGCGGTTGACTCCACCCATCCATCTGCTAGTGCTTCAGATCCACCGGTCTCTGACTTGTCTGATCTTCCTATTGGGCTTCGCAAATGTAAGCGTTCTTGTCCTAGCCATCTCATTGATCGTTTTGTTTCATATCATGTTGTTTCACCCTCATATTATAGTTTTCTCACAACATTAGACAACATTAAGATATCCAAGAGGATCGATACGGCCTTGAAAAATCCCCCCTGGAAAACAGTCATGGATGAAGAGTTAGCTGCCCTTGAAAAGAACAACACATGGGAGATGGTCTCTTTTCCCCCAGGAAAGACTCTAGTTGGGTGCAAATGGGTTTTTGCCTTGAAGCATAATCCTGATAGATCTATTGCGCGCTATAAGGCATGCTTCGTAGCCAGAGGCTTCACGCAGACTTATGGATTTTACTACCAGGACACTTTTTCACTTGTTGCCAAGATTAACTCTGTGCTCATTTTGCTTTCCATTGCAACCACTTACAATTTATTACTATTATTTGAAAAGTAAGCTGACCCAAACCCACAACCATGTGGTTGTGACACCTTGTGACACCTTCTAAATGTCCTACAGGCTCTCTTGTCAAACTCAAACTTGATAGGAGTCTGTAGCATAATGGAAAGCGGCACGATTGCAAGTTGGTCAACCTTGTCAAATTTAAAAATAGGGGCCAAACAAGGTCCTTTACTTTGAACTATAGTTTAAAAACGCGATACAAACTTGCTAGACTCGGTTGAGTTGAGTCGAGGTTTTGAACTCACTCAAACAAGTCTAAAATGCCTATTAAAAAAATCTCTCTTGTATAATGGCTGAACTCTTTTACTATAGCGTGGACCATCTGTCACATCCAACGTTAGGAAGGAGTCAAAATAGTAATCTCCATGTTGCACATGTAGTCTCTGTCTTCATCTTGAGAACGTCTTCAATCAAAGAGCCGATCAAAACAGTAAAAAAAAGTTGCAACAATGAGAAAATAAATCACCACACTTTGGTCTTCTACTGTCTTTACTCTCTTATCTCTGTATTTGGCCATTCGTGTTCACATCTCTCTCCTTGATAACGAAATAACTTATATATCTCTGGAACTTCAAAGCAAGGAAAACAATAAATGAGGCATTTATTTTTTCAAAGAAAAAGTATACCTTCTCAAAATAAGAATAATAAAATACAGTATTTATACTTTCAATTAAAAAAAAGCATTGAATAGACATAGTCCTCCTCCTGCAATAGTCAAACACTCAAACCACATCTACCAACTACTCTCTCTCCCCCTCAATAGATACCAATATTTGATACATTATTTTACACAACAAACGGAGTCTTTGTGTTGTCTTTCTAAAACTTGAATTTGGAACATGGCTCAACTGAGGAGAATCCCAGAGTGTGGTGGCTTGACTCAATTGAAGAGTTCTTAGTGAAGCCTTTTTATGTGTGGTGTAACACCAAACCAACTTCTTCCCACACGCCCAGGCAGTTGGGTGGAGTGGGATTTTAAGTGAGGAGAGTACCTTCTCTTGGAGGAGGCCTTTTGGGCCTGGCCTGGTAGGACCAAAGCAAAACTGTGCAGGCCCAGGTGAGGCCCAAAGCGGACAATATCATCCTTGGGAGGGGTTGGGTCGGGTCGTCACAAGTGGTATCAGAGCACAGTTCAACATTCGGACTGTATGGGCTCTACTTGTGTGACGTTGTCTGTCTATGTGGACCCTCTGTCAGTGTGACGTGATAGAGCCGGGAACGACTTTGGTCTTAAGGGGGTGGATTGTAACACCTAGTCAACTGTTTGGCGTGTGAGAAAAAGTCCCACATCGCCTAAGTAGTTAGGGTGGTGTGAGATTTTAAGTGAGGAGAGTACCTTCACTTGGATGAGGCATTTTGGGTCTGGCCTAGTGGGGCCAAGGCCAAACGAAAAACCGTGCGGGCTCAGGTGGGGCCCAAAGTGGACAATATCATCCTTGGGTGGGGTCTGGTCGGGTCGTCCGTCACATGTGAACTACGGAGCAATGCTTGTGACTTCCCTTGGTTGATCCGAGCATTTGGTTCTCCAAAGCTTCTTCCTAGGCCACTAGTTTCTTCCGGATACGTGGTTTGGGAAAATCCTTACTCAAGACAACATACGTAAGCAACAAAAAGTCATGGTTAGTGCCTGTCCTTTGTTCCTTCATGCTTTTGAAGATGTGGACCATCTTTTCATCCATTGTCCCTTTTCCATTTCAATTTGGATCTCCACTCTTGCCCTCTTTAATGTTCAGAGGGCAACGCCAACCTTAGTTGCCCAACTTTCCTATGGTTGGACAGTTTTCAAGGGATCTTCAAGATCATCAATCTTAAGGCAATTAGCTCTCTCTGCCACAATCTAGAGCATTTGGTGGGAATATAACAACGAAGTCTTTAGAAACAAGGAGGAAAGCCCATCTGAAGTGGACATCAGCGTCAGCACATCACTGAAGGGTTTGTCACAAAACATGGTATAACTTTGTAGGCATATTTGATGTACCAAATGATAACGGATTTTCATATAATTGGATTCATTGAAATGCTTATTCAATAACCTTTCTAAACAAATCCAAATTTGCGCAATTCCGACATATGTAGATGAAGTTATGACCAATTTTTTAACCAGGTGTCAGAGTGATGAGAAACTTTATTTTTTGAAATTCACAATGCAAGAACTAGGAAACTAAGGCTAAGATAGGTACTTGTACCTTTCTTAGTCAAATGCACAAATTTGAACTTCACACCTTGAAAATTCAAATCAGCCCCTCACCTAGACAATGCCACTTGCAAGTCTAGGCCTCAACTAGTACAATGAACCTAGTTTTGGCTTGCTTGAATTAAATTAAAACCAATGCAATTCCAAATTGTCCAATCAGATTTCACACACTTAAAATATTGAAATAAAAATGGAAAATGCATACATTTACTTACTTCAAACAAAAGAAAAACTAGAATCAATTGGAGAACTTACTTGGCAAAAATTGGAACCTTCTTTTATTTCCTTTGCTTCTTTTTTAACAGTCCGAGTTCGTTGGTTACACAAGGGCCATTAGGCCTTTATTTATAATACAAGAGTAAGAGAAAAAAAGGAGAAAAATAAGCTAATGGGCATGCAAGCCCAAGAGACCAGCCCTTGATGGCGTGGAAACTTAAACCTAGTCCTAATCTAGCTTGCATTGCATCAACCAATGGAAACAGAAAAAAGCAAAAAATACAACCAATGAAAAATTGACAACTAAAACCCAAAGCCATTACAAACTCTTCAATCCATGCGTCCATGCTCTTCAATACACGTTGGAGTTCTACATGTCCATGACGCTGCGATGTAGGAATTTGAGTTGAAATGGGAGAGAAAACTAGGGTTTCCCCTCACTCTTGACACCTTCTTAGAAAAACAGTCATAACTTGGACTATGTAAATCGGAATTGTGCAAACTTGGACTTGTTGGAAAGGTTATTCAATAAGCTTTCCAATAAACTTAATTTCGTCAAAATCCAATATCGTTTGATGTCTCAATTGTGCTTGAAAAGTTACTGCATGTTTTCTGCCAATCATGAATGGCGACCAATCATCTGTTGCCACGTAAGTTAGGTGAGGTGTTGAAACCAATCACAACCTTCCATGTTCATGTACCAATTGAGAGTTTTAAACTTGTGAGAGTTGGAAGTCCATGCACGCAAAGAAGAAAAGGTTGGAGTTGCTCACAATCAAAGGAGAAAAAATAGCTAGTTTTGAAGAATTTCCTTTTTGCACCACCTTACTTTGCCATTTCGTTTCCCTTTAATGCTAGGGTTTTTCCCAAGCAATCCCTCATGTAACTTTGCCATTTCGTTCCCCTTTTAATGCTAGGGTTTTGCCCTAGCAATTCCTCATGTACCCCTGGCCCATGGGTGGGGTTCACATGCACCAAACCCACCATTTCATAGCTCAAACTAGCCAATTTACGTCTATACTTGCCACGATAAAATTGAGACAATTTTCTCGCTCATTTTTCACTTCTGGCATGATACCCTCATCAGAACCCTAATTCATGCAAGCTTAGGAAGAGTTTTTTTTTTTTGCTACATGTAAACCTCTATAAATTGGAGGCTTAGTCAACCATTTTAGCATATACGAATTTGAGTTGAAGAAATTAAAGCATTGGTTGCTTGTCGCACCAAGTGTTGGTGAGTTTTATGTTTGATTTGAATTTCAGTAAATTAAATTGTCTAAATTAATTTTACGCTTTCAATTTTCAAATTTATAGTTGCATATTAAATTAATTATTGCACAATTATTTTATGCAAATTTCAAATTGAATTAAAGCCTAAGTCAAAGGGGGGTTTTTTTTTGACGATGAAGAACCCCAAGATCCTTACCTCTCCCCGAGTACGAGGGCGTTGGGTAAACCTCCAACTGAACACAACACCCGACAAGCCACAGGAAAGCCATGGGCATCGAGTTACTACGAGACTTGAACCTGGGACCTTTAGTTCCTAAGCCAAAGTATCAACCAGTTGAGCTACCCCTCCTAAGTCAAGGTTATTCCAGTGAGAATTGTGACCTAGGTGAGATTAGGGCCTTTGAATTTTCCCCTTGAGTGAAACTTCTTTGGTGCTTCTAATCGATTTCCGGAGTTCCATATAAAATTGGCTGGATTAAGATTAGTTTTTAATGTGATCAATTTGATTTTCCCACAATCTCTAGCTTCGATTTCCTAGAGAGGACAAATCCCATTTATTTTCTTGTGGATTTGAGTTATTGGACCTAACCACCAATTTCCTCCATTGGAGCCTTTGGCTGAACAATATATTGCTAGGCTACATCATTGCAGGGTTAAGGCGAAATGCACAACTTTGTGTTTTTAGCACTTTTGAGGAGTGTGTTGTAAATGTCTACAAGAGAGTGTTCTTGTGGTTTGGTGATGGGACAACATAGGTTTAATTAATCAATTGGATAATGAAAATGATTGGAATGAAGAAATGGAACCACTTATGGGTGAAATTCAAGACACGATTAAAGAATTGGCTATGGGATTTTATGTAGTTTCTAGTCGCGGCAAAAGTGGCCCATTGAAGTGTCAAATTCGGCCTAAAATCCTTAAATAAGTGGCCCATTGGGTATGGACATGGGTCAGGCCCTTAAATTCATGTTTTGGGTTGATTTGGTCCAAAGAAGGGGTCCATTTGCTGAGCACAAAGAAGAGTTAAGGGATTACAATTTCTCTCCTTGCCTCCATCTCAAAATAAAAGATTCCTATCCCTACTTTCGTTGTTCTAAGGATAGGGAATTCAATCGAAATTTGACACCTAAGACTAATGCCTAATTTCAACTAATCATGTATCTTCTCATCCATGCCTCGAAGATAGAGCTGCAAACCAACTTGGAAGTTCAAAACATGTTGGAGATGTGAGACCCTGACCCGGCCCAGACGACCGAGTCCAATAAGGGCCGGCCCAAGTGAAGGTTTGTGAGTGGGAATGCAGTAGAGTGGGAAGAAAATAGTCCCACATCAGAGTGAGGGATTTCCGCTTTGAGTTTATAAGTGGCAGCCCCTTCTCACTCAACAAGATGCGTTTTAGGGCATACCAGTTGGGCCAGGCCCCAATCCAAACCCGTGCAGGCTCGCGCGTGTGCGTTCGCACGTGTGGGCCCAAAGCAGATAGTTTCTTGCTGAGCCAAGCCCTAAGCCTAGATTTTCGGGTCAGGTCTTTACAAATGGTATCAGAGCTGAGTTCAAGCACTCAGACTGTGTGGGCCTACTGCCTTCCACTGGATTCATTGGGTCGAGCTGGGGACGGCTCTGGGCTTAGGGGGGTGGATTGTGAGACCCTGACCCGGCCCAGATGGCCGAGTCCAATAAGGGCTGGCCCAAGTGAAGGTGTGTGAGTGGGAAGAAAAGAGTCCCACATCGGAAGTGAGGGATTTCCGCTTGGAGTTTATAAGTGGCAGCCCCTCCTCACTCAGCAAGATGCATTTTGGGGCCTACCAATTGGGCTAGGCCCCAATCCAAACCCGTGCGGGCTCGCGCGTGTGTGGTGTGGGCCCAAAGCGGGCAGTTTCTTGCTGAGCTAAGCCCTAAGCCCAGATTTTTCGGGTCAGGTATTTACAAGAGATGAGTTCCATGAGTCCATGAAGCAACAATATAGGAATTTGAGTCGAATTGGGAGAGAACAATAGAGTTTCCCATCACTACCAGACACATGCCTGGTAAAACAGTTATAACACTGGCTACGTAAATTCGTGCATCTTCATGTGGAGGAGAGAGAGAGAATAATTAATAAATTGGGAAGAACTTAAAGGAATATTTTGACACAGCTTCAGTATTTTGGCCATAACTTTCCACTATGATATCCGATTGCATTGATTCTTTATGGGTTGGAAAGAAGACTTCAAGGGCTACAACTTTATGGTTCACGAAAATTCGTGATTTGGATATTAACTATGTCAAAATTGAGCTGCAAGGTGGTACACGTGTAAAAAATGGGATTTTGCACCCACTTTCCATGGTGTGTTCACACCATGGCGGACTTAACCCCTTTGTGTTCACACCTTGCACGAGTTTTAGTGGTTTTTTCCACCTTCTTACCTCTTTTAAGCCATTTCATGTTTCACACAAACCATATCAGCCCTCCAAGTGTCCCTTTATTTAAATCTTTTTTTTGATGAGCGGTAACAAGTATAAATATATTAAAAGAACAAGAAAGAAGATACAAAGGATGGCATCAATGGATCTAAAAGACTAAGACCCGAAGATAACCAAAGAAGAAAAAGAAGAGAAAATAATATAACCCCTACCAAAATACAGATACGCCAACATCACAAGAAACCACCCCAATTCAGCAAGAAAACTAGCAACCCCATCTGCACAACACGAAACTAAAAGAAAGAAATCACCAAGAATTCCGACTCCCAAAGACGCCATCCAAACACCACAAAAAGAGCAACTACCACTCATATGCAGACGACTGAGACCCCAAAAAATCTTAATTAGAGACGTCATTTGGAAACTCGTCGAACTCCCAATCTCTTTTGTAGCCTAACCAGTTGGCTACAATGAATTATTTAAATCTTTAAATCCAAGCCATTCACTCCACCTCCTTTCATTTATAAATATTATTCCTCTCCCATTGAGAAAATTGAACTTGGCTGGAGATTACAAGGGTTGGCTTTGGAGAAGGATTGAAGAGGAAAAGAAGAAGAAGACTTTGGGATTTTAGATCTGTACATTGGGATTTTCAGGTTGGTGAAGTTTAATTTATTTCATTGTTATCTTTTATTTTCTGTCTTTCAAATTCCATGGTTTGTAATTTTGATTTCATGTTTTGAATAAATTAAAGGTGTCCTGAAATATTAGTCTATGGTTTACCAATTGTCTAATTCATGTGCTATGAGGATTTGATTTTTATTTTGAATTCTTTTTATAAAAAACATGTTGGATTTAATTCTAGCTTTTTGAAATTAGATGCACTGAAATATTTAGACTAAGGACTTCCTTCTTCAATCTAAGGCTCTTGTTTTCAAGAGTGCATTGAAATATTTAGGTTTGGAGAAAAAGTTTAAATTCTAGTTAGTCTAAGGTTTAATTGGAGAAATTCTTGATTATTGAATTCATGGATTTTATATTTAGAATTTTAATGGATGAAAAATTTGAATGCATGGTGGGTAATTTACGTGAGCTCTGTAGTCTAGGCCTTTATTTTATTTTCAAAATATGAAAAATAGTGCCTCATTGATTCTTTGATCTAGTTCCACTGTAAATATGTACAGAGGTAATTTAGGTGTTTTTAATTTTATATTTTATTTTTGTTTATAAAATTCATAAACTCTTAAAATTGTGGAACTAGGTTGGTAATTAATTAATTGCATCTTAATTTTGTGTTCTAATTTAGATTAAGATTATTTATAATTTTAAGATTAAATCCACTATCTTAATTCAGTTTAGATAAATTGTGTTTTCCATGAAAATTAGATCTCTTGAATGATTAGCTTTTAATTTTAGATTATGTTTTCTATTTTTAGAATATTTCTAAATTAAGATTACAATTCCTAGATTAGAGAAATAATTCCATATTTAAGATTTATTTCTATGATTTTCTAAATTTCTTAAAATATATAATTCAATGGTGTTTTTCATAGATATATTTTCCTAAGTTCCGATGGGTTCGACCTCGCACTCCTAAGCTATATTATAAATAGTTCGTGCGCTTACGAGTATAAATTTAAAACACAACAGCTAGCAAAAATAGGATTTTTATCTTTAGCAATTATTTTATGCTTTTACTTATAAAAGCACATAATAATTTTATTGAATCCATTCAAGCTTTGCTTTGGGGCTTCAGTCGTTATCTGGATCTTTGGATCCACCTCCGATCTTCGGATCAAACCTAGGCTAGTAGCATGAAATTAAATTAATTCATTGTTTAGGCTTGAGTTTTGATTTTGCATTGAATTTCATATGTCTCTTAATCTGATTAATTAATTAAAATCGGGCTAAGAGAATTGCAGCTAAACCCTAAACACTGATTTTCATGGGAACTGGGCCTCTTAGAAGGATTATTAATCGCACTAAGAGAAGAGGCACGATTGCTTGAAATCCAATTGGCCTAGGCTTTCAAATTTGCAATAAATTTGAAACCCTCAATTCTTGACGAGCGTAAGGAACGACGGCTTGTCTTCCCAACTTTGCATCAATGCCTCCCTAGTCCATGCGCCAATGGAGAGTCCAAAGTGGATTGAGATTCCAAGACCTAGTTGGAGATGAACTATTGAGGAGGAATTCAAGGAGATTTGCGCCACCACCTAAACAAATTCATATGTCCACTTTGTTGCTAACCTTCCAAGTGGGGTCCATTGTGATTCCAAACGGGTCCTGGGCCCATGGGTGGGGTCCATGTGCATAAGAGACACCATTTTAGAGCACAAGTTAGCTAGTTTCGGCCCCTCTTTGCCACGATCGAAATATCTTATAGAATTGGCATGCAATTTGGGCAATGTTCTCATTCACGACCTTATCAAATTGTTAGAGAGATACCGGACCTTTGTATCCTTTTGGATATGTCCTTTAGTCATGTCAGGAGGCCCGCCAATAGGGTTGCTGACTTTCTTATTAAAGTGAGAGGAGTGTGTCTATTGTTGATTTTATTTAACTTTTGGTGACCTATCCAAGTAGTGGTATAAGCCTCTCATACCTCATATTGTAATTTTTGTACCTTTTACTCTTAATGAATCTTTTATTATATTGTTTAAAAAAAAACTGACCAGCAAGGACTTAAAATATGGAGCCAGATATCTAAGTACCATTCTTTCCTATTTGTTGTGTAGCTTTATAAAACCATAGATCAAAGTACTACATGTACAGATAATATGCTACTGTAGCACCTTTGTGAAAGTAGAAGAATCCTGCATGATTTATCATACCTTGACAAATGGTGAATCTACAAGAAGATGGGAAGATACAGTTGAAGACGACTGTAATAATCCACCATACATCTCTTTTGACGCCCACCTGGCTATTGCATCATTCATTCGATATTGGATTCTCAATTTGGTGGCAAGAACACCCTTGTGAAGAGCAGATGTTCTTTCCAGCAGAGATATACCCAATCCACCTTCCATGGCTTTTCTGGATAGAATTACTGGAGCTAATTGCCATTGGTCACCAGCAAGTATACAACGCTTTCCTTGCAAAATTGGGATCCAGCAAGAAGGTTCAATTGCTTGTCCAGCTTCATCTATAACAACTAGATCAAAACTGTCCAGCCTCCGGATACAAGGATCAGCTGCTCCAGTATTTGTGGCAAGTATCACCTCTGCAGTGGACAGTACTTCTTTCACAGTATCCTTCTCTTTCTTTTTCAGAGTCTTTCCAAGCTGTTTTAGAAGCTGTCGTATACCAGCAGCTAGAGAATCATCCTTCAAGCAATGGCGCAAATCCTTTCTAAGATCTGCCTTCTTCCTCTCGAACTCCTTCCGGAAAATAGCGAGTCTATCATTGACAATTACAGTCAGAGACTTCGATGCCACAGCTTTAGTTATTCGTGCTGGGTTTCCAACGCGCACAACATTTAATCCAATACTTGAAAGCCTTTCTACCAAGTTGTCCACTGCAGCATTTGTAGGTGCTGTTACAAGCACTCGCTCATGTTGTTGAACAGCAAGTGATATTAGTTCCTTAAGCAAACCCGTCTTTCCAGTTCCCGGTGGCCCTTGAATTATCAGAATCGGTCGCTTCTTGTTCAAGCCCAAAGCAATTGCCCCCAGCTGGAAGTCATCATATATTTCATTCTCTAGTAACCCATCTAATTCAACTGCTCCCCAGTCGGCAAAATGACTTTGTTCCAGCCACAGAACATCCTCTTCATCTCCAAACAGAGTGGCAACAAGAGCAATTGAAGGATTTTTTTTCTGCAGTCCATTCTTCTGGAGCAGCATTAAGGCTTCACAATTGCGCTGGAAAGTTACCCAAAAATCATATTTGAATTTTAAAAAAAAAAAAGAGAGAGAGAGAGAGAAGATCCTGTGCATATAGAATAAAGCTCTTGATCATGACATTCTATGCTTTTAGTTGTCAAAGATCCACCAGCAGCAAACGTAGACTAAGGGGAAAAGGGAAATAGATAAGTACATATGTGGTAAATCATTCACTTAACATGATACACAGATATCATTGTACAGAAATGAGTCAAATCAAACAAGGGAATCTTGTATGGAAATAAATATGTTGTAGTTTACTTTAACATGCAAACAATACGAAACTTTAGAAAATGTAACTTCTTTACTGAATGATGTTGATGCATTGATGCAGTAAAGATTAAAAATATATCTGTGGCTATCACATGGAGTTCTTGATGTGGTTTGATCAAACATGGAAAAGGGAGACATGTGATTTAAACTGCATAAGCAAGCCCAATTGGAGGCCAAGGCAAGTCATGGAACATACAATTCTTATAGGACATTTTTTGGAGTAAATTTAAAATGATTCTCGTATTGCTCATATTTTGATAGTAATATCTTAAATATCAACTAGATTACATGATCTTAGCTAAGAATTTTAAGCTAAAATAAGCGAGAATCAATAAGAAAAACCTTAGACCCAATCAAACAATGAGCTTAACTCCAATCATTTGGAGCATGCTTAACTGATGATACATAGTGCGTGTAAAGGGGTAAGATGTGTGGCACTGGCAAGTGACCTTAATGTCAACCCCATAGAATTGTTTAAATGGTGCAAAAATGTAGACAGAATAATTTAGACCCTAAACCAGTAAAAACCTAAATAAATTATTAGGGATTTTTTAAAATTATTAAAATCTTTGGGACTTACTGAATAAATAAAATTAGTACTTTTTTTACTAGGGTCCTTGCAAAAAATACTCAAGAGGAACTCTTGTCTCTCCTTGAGAGTTTCCAAGTTTGATGAAGATGCACGAATATGGAAAGATGATTCTTTAGGGAGATATTTAGTGAGCTTAGGAGTGCAGGTTGGCCCTTCCATCAATGTGAGTCAGTTTGGTCTTTGATTTGGAAGGGCGTGTCCCCACCAAGGGTTTATGTGGTTCGTAGTGAAAGGTGAGATCCTTATGAGGGAAGAGCTGAAGAAGAGGAGTTTGTTATCGAAAGACGCTAACCTATCTTGTAGTATTTGTGGTAGGCAATGGGAAAGCATTAATCATATCTTCTTAGATTGTGAGGTTGTGGGAGAATTGTGTTGTAGATTTTTGTGTTTGATGGGTTGCTCATGGGTCTTTGAGAAGTCACTTTTTAATAAATTTTTTGAATGGTTAATATATTAATAAAAAAGAAAGCACTAGAGGTGCAAATACAAGAAGCACAAAGGTGAAACAAGGAACAAAACAGCCCACTAGCCCACAAAATCCGCGAAAAACAGAAAAACCAGAAATACATCCGAGGCACACAAAATATCATTAGTAGAGATATTCCTGAAATCCACAAGAGTAGAAGCCCACGAGGCACACTGGGCAAACACCCTTGTAGAAACGGCTTTTGATGATTTAGCACGATCCTTGAAAATGCGATTGTTGTGTTCCCCTCATAGACTCCACATAGTGGTGAAAAAAGGAAGACTCCACAGGGAGGAGCATTTAGGGGAGACAGAAGTAATGTTCCAAGCATAGGATAACTCAGCCACTGTAGAAGACATTACCCAATCCACCCCAAACTTTTGCAACATAGAAATCCACACTGCATAGAAGAAGTGGCAATGGATAAGGAGATGAATAGTCTCTTCCGACGCTTGGATGCAGAAAGGACAAGCACTAACAATGATTCTACCACGTTTGCGCAAAATTGTCTTGAGTCAAGATTTTCCCTATACCCGCGGTCCACATGAAACCAACTGCATGGGAAGGGGCTTTGGACTTCCAAATGTTAGGGTTGATGATTGCAGGAGTGGTAACTCGATTATTCCAATTGCGGAAAGACCTAACAAAAAAGTAACCATTTGGGTCCGGCCACCAAACAAGGCAGCCCTCGCTGGAGGTTTGGATACGATATGCAAAAATAATATGAAGAAGAGCCGAGAAGTCATCAATCTCAGAGTAAAAAAGGTTACGCCGAATGGAGAGATCCCAAACCACCTGATCATTGTGAATGGAGTAGAAATAAAAAATGACCCCAGTAGGAGACTGTGATAGTCGGTAAAGAGACGGGAATCGAGAAGCCAAAGTAGAATTGTCACACCAGGATTCACTCCAAAACTTAACTCTGTTACCTCGCCCCACCTTAAATATGATCCCATCTTTAAACTTGTCAACGCATGCAACAATAGCTCTCCACATACTTGAGGCCCTCCAAGGGAAATGATTGACCTCCCACCCATGATTTCCCACTCTACATTTCTGAATCAATAACGTCTTCCAAGGAAATTCACCCTCAATACCTAACCGCCAAAGCCATTTGGAAAAGAGAGCCACATTGGCCTCCTTGATGGGTTGTGCACCAATACCACGAGCACTGATAGGAAGACAAATATGCTGCCAATTCACAAGGTGATATTTTTTCCTATCATCTTGATCGCCCCAAAGGAAGTTTCTCATATTTTTTTCCATAGACTGAATCACTTTGCTTGGGCATCTGAAGGCAGAGAGGTAGTAGACAGGAAAAACAGAGAAGACAACCTTAAGGAGAGTGATCCTACCACCAAAGGACAAATACTTTCCCTTCCATAAAGCCAAGCGCTTGCTGAATTTGTGAATAAGGGATTTCCAATGGGCATACCCAAGGGTACCAATGCAAAGACGAAGCCCCAAATATGTGGAAGGAAGAGAAGAAGAAACACATCCCAATAGCTCCGAAAAAAGACCAAGCTCATTGTCATCCACATTGATGCCGTAAACTTCACTCTTAAGATAATTGATGCGGAGCGAAGAAGACAACTCAAACCATCTGAGGATGGCTCGAAAATTCATAATTTCTTCATTGGTAGCATCACAAAAGATGATGGTGTCATCGACAAACTGTAAATGGTTGACCTGCATCGGAGATTCACCAATTTGGAAACCCTTAATAAGAGAGAAATCAGCAGCTTTGGTTAGGAGAAGGGTCAAGGACTCAGCTAGCATGATAAATAGAGCTGGGGAGAGTGGGTCACCTTGCCGAATACCCCTGGAGCTTCTGAAAAAACCTTTAGAAGAGCCATTGATGAGAATGGAAAAGTAAGCTGAAGAGACGCACTCGAAAATCCACAAACACCATTTCCAGCTGAAGCCCATGCTTGAAAGAACAAAATGCAGGAAGTGCCAATCAACCATATCATAAATTTTTTCCAAGTCCAACTTGCAGATGATGCCTTTCCTATGAGACTTATATTGGGAATCAACACACTCATGGGTAGTGATGATCGCATCCATAATTTGACGGCCCTCAATAGCAGCTAATTGGAAAGGGGAGATAAGCTTGGGAAGAAATTGCTTAAGTCGAGCACCTTGGACAGAATCTTGTAAGGGCTACCTAGAAGACTGATAGGTCTGAAGTCAAAAAGAGCAGACGTGCCATCTTTCTTAGGCACCAAAACTAGAAAGATGCCCCTAACTCCTTAGGGATTTGACCTCTATTATGGAACTCCTCAATGAAGTTAATAAAATCACACTTAACAATTTCCTAGAAAATCTTAAAGAAGGCGACTGGGAATCCATCCGGTCCAGGGGCTTTGTCCTCACTAAGGTCTCAAATCGCTTTTCTGATCTCATCCTCAGTAAAAGGCAGTTCGATAGGAGGAAGCTTCCATGGAAGAAATTTTCCTAAAGGGAAGACCGGCCAACGACAATCTATCAAAAGGGTTGGTTGTATACAACTGCTTGAAGTGATTCAGAATGGCCTCTATGGTGTCCTCCTTATCTGATACTGTAACGTCATCAATGGTAATAGATCTGATTCTATTTACCCTTTTATGAGCCGAAGCCATGGAGTGAAAGAACTTGGTGTTTTTGTCCCCTTCCTCAATCCACTTATCTCTGCCTCCACTTAATCTCTTCCTGTAAACTCTTGGCACGATATTGATCCTGCAAATTGTTGCGAAGGAAAACATCCTCCTCAGATAAGGATCCAGTTTGCTCACACAAATCGATTTGATTAATATCGTTGAGAAGATAGGCCATGGAATCATATAAGGACCCTAAGCTGGTAGCACTCCAACTTTTCAATTTGCCTTTCAAGAACTTTAATTTCTGATGAAGGATGAAGCCTTTGTTACCAGATGGGATGAAATCAGTCCATCATTGGGCAAGGAGTTCCCTAAAGCCTTTTTCTTTAACCCAACACAACTCAAATCTGAAAGGAGACAGGGCCCCACGCCTCGTCAAAGGTATCCAGGAGCAATGGCCAATGATCGGAGGTGGGGCGGGGACATGCAGAGATGTGAGAATCAGAGAAAAGATCCATCCACTCAGTGGAAACCAGAAACCTGAAAAGCCTAGAGAGGATAGGCCTCTCTTGTCTGTTGGACTAAGAAAACTCTGCACCAGTTAGTGGGAGATCCAAAGATCAAGAGAGGAGATGCAATCGGAGAACCGACACATGATGGGAGTGAATGATGTAGGCTAGGTAGGATTAGAACACCCAACCTCAATTTATAGCGGAAGCTTGATCACAATTTGAATAACCCGGGCACAATATATAATAACCATATAGAACTTATACGATCTGTAACTGAATGGTAGTAATAACTCCAAGAAGAAAACGTTGGCTTGTTGGATTAGAAATTGAAGAAGAATAACCCAATAATGTTGCTGGCCTAAAACAGTCTTGAATAAGGCAAAATCAATCAGCAACTGTAGCTGGAAAAAAACCATTGTACAATCACTAGCCTCCAACTGAGTTTTAGGCTCATAACGATCAATACTGGCCTGATTTCTCAGCCAGATGTCTTCTCAAAGCCAAAGCTGCCCGCCGCCCCCCCCCCCCCCCACAAAAAAAACCGTTCAAAACCCAAAATTAAACCACTGCTGGCTGACTCTTGCTGGGATTTAATTGACCAGCATCCTCAAGACCTTGACTTCTGATCTGTTGTGCAGAACAGCTTCTATGCCTGGCCTTGGGCCTGAATTTTGCAACAATAACAGAAAGTATCTTCCAACGAAGCTTGCTAACAATTGCAATGTGCAATTTCACAAAGAGTCCATCGTTTGCAAACGAAAATAAACTAAACTTTTATTCATCAAATCTCCTTCTCTAATCTCGTTGATACAATGCTTAAATAAGAAAAACTACTGACTGAAAAAGAAGGAGCCGACCCTCCTTTGAATACCCAAAATAACATACTTCTATTTGGAAACAACTTCCTAAACCGAAAATAAAATAACTACTATTACTAATGGTTTCTAATAAAAATAGAACACCCACTAACCGAACAAGGGCCTCATCCTAATCGGACTAGGATTCCCCAATTCCACATGTACGTTCCTTGTTAGATTTCTGCAAATTTTTGGGTTTTTGGGCCTGTCATGCACAGCTGGGCCAGAGTTGTGGGCCTGGCTTGTGTAGGTCTGCACAAGGATGGATTGCCATGGATCTTGGCAGCCTGTTGGGCCAAGGCTTGGGCCTAATCTTGGACTGGGCTTGATATGAATTGGGTTTGGACCTACCTTCATTGATGCCCACATCATACTCCCCCTCCCGGAGAAAACTCATCCTTGAGTTTAGGAGGTGCAAAGATGAAGGGTGCAGTCGCATCATACTTCGTGTCTCGTGCCGCCACGAATGTTCATCTTGATGTGTAACCCACCTTTGTGAAATTACCGCACTAGGAGGTATCGCCTCAGGGCCTACCAACAAAGACTAAATGGTAGGTGCTAGAAACTGTGTCACAGCTCTCCCAAATAGGGTCAACATATGACCGGATGGTGTGGTCTAAGTCGACAAGATGCCGGTCATCTCCAACTCCCAATGTTTGAACCCGTACCAATTGATCACTGTAGTCATTGTCTGTAGCACCTTCTGGTTGTTTCTCAATAGACTGTAGCTCATGTTGGTGTTTGGGTGTCTTCATCTCTAAAAGTGATGATAGATGATGTGTAGCCAACTGGTTCACGTGCTCTTCCCACATGGGGTCCACATACGGTGTAACACAGCTAATGAGACCTATCAACTAACAGGTCTATCACACAAGGACCCTACATCGAATGGTGGGACCCACTCATAACCTTCAACGAGCCAAACGAGGCCCAAGACGTGTTAAAAGAAGGGCCACACAAGTTCCAACATGGCTGCCAACTCAACCAAGTGGGTTGTGCACTCCAGCAACTCAAGACCAATTGGACTCAACAATCCCACTCGGACTAGGGCTCCATTCAAATTCAAACCCCATTTGACTAAGCCAACGAGTTGGATTGGTGGGTTTTATTTAGGTGTTTTTTGATTGGTTAATTAGATAGAACTAAGGTTAGTTTTGAGTTAAGTTAGGGTTTTTGTAGTTTAAAACTCTATAAATACCTTGTACCTTGGACAATTTTGGAGGCCAATGAAGAGAGTGGAATAAAGTCTACTTTGAGTTCTTCAGGGAAGACTCCATTCAAGCAAGAGTTGCTTGTGTATTTGCAATTGGACCAAGGGTACTTCTCCATTGTGTTCAAGTAAGTTCTAATCCTCTTCTAGTTTGTGTTTGATTGAATCAATTTAAGTTGTTGATTAAGTTGGGCCATAAAGCAAGGAATTGCTGCCATTAATCACCAGTTTATTCAGTTTGTTTCGGCTGTAAATTACTGCTTTTATTCGAACCCAACTCAGTCTGAAACTAGGCTGAGTTTTGGACTGAATAAGGCTGGGTTTCATAGCAGCATATTGGTGTGTTTGAGCGTCTGCAAGCAGTCTCAAGCCCAACTGTATCTGGGCCTGCATCAGTCCATACAGACTGTGGAAACGGCCAGTAACCCACTCGATTGGGCCAAGGAATTGGCAGAGTGAACCCAGTTTGGGGTGTCCGAGCTTCACATCTTAAATTCGGTTTTTGGGGACTGATTTTTGTCTGAGTTTGCAGCAGCCATTCAGTTTTCACCACAGCCGTTCATCTTTTGGAACTTATTGACAATTGATTCATTCAGCCCATTCTAGTTTAAGGTTGGATCCACTTCACCAAAAGGTTGCTTTGGGGACCTATTTGGCTTTTTACCACGATCTGGGTTGCCGAATCGTGTCGGAGAATTTATTGTGGTCTAAGGTTGGGTGCCCTACCCCTCCTAGTGTGATACCCCTGTATGTACTTGGGATCTAATGGGGAGAGAGAAAATCACCAGGGCCGAGATTCCTTGTCCCACATCGCCAGTTGCATTGGAAATCCGCTGGTATATAAGTGAGCTTTCCTCCTCCTAGCATGAGGCCTTTTGGGAGCAACCTAGGGTTGGCTCGCCAATTGAAAGTCGCGCGGGCCGTGTGTGAGGCCCAGAGCAGACAATATCATGCTAGCGGGACGGGTCGTTATAAATGGTATCAGAGATATGTTTAACGCTTTGCCTGTATGATGTGGTCGAGCCGAGGACGGCTCTGGTATTAAGAGGGATGGATTGTGATGCCCTAGGCCCAATAACACTGGGCACTAAAAGAGAGTGAGAGAGAGCACTTGGGCATGTGTGTGGGAGGAGAAAAGTCCCACATCGCCCTAGGACTGGAAAATGTGGGGGAATATAAGGAGCACCCCTCCACTTAGCACGACACGTTTTGGGCTTGAGAGTGAAGCTTGGGCCCAATGCAAAGCCGTGCAGGTTTTTTTTAGCCCAAAACGGACAATATTGTGCTAGGGGGGACAAGTTACAAATGGTATCAGAGACAGGTTCAATTCTTTGCCTGTGGTATGGACAGAGCCAGGGACGGCTCTGGTTTTAAGGGGGGTGGATTGTGATACCCCTGTATGTACTTGGGCGTTGATGGGGGGAGAGAAAATTTCCAGGGGCAAGATTCCTTATCCCACATCACCAGTTACGTTGGAAATTAGGTGGTATATAAGTGGTAGCCTTCCTCCTTCTAGCATGAGGCCTTTCGGGAGCAACCTTGGGTTGGCTCGCCAATTGAAAGCTGTAGGGGCCGTGTGCGAGGTCCAGAGCGGACAATATCATGCTAGCGAGACGGCTCGTTACACCTAGCTACATTAACTTTACTCTATGGCAACCTAAATTTGTTTAAAACTCACTTTCTTATACATGGTTTTATAGATCAAAGAATATAGGAGTAATACTTCTTAGATTTATTAAATAATTATATCCAAATGCACTTTCTAACTTTTAATTTTGGACTGTTTTCTATTAATATATTATTAATTTATTTATAATTAAATTTAAAATTTTACTTTCCACAATGTTTCTAAAACTATGCTAATAACACCCCACAACAATGTTTGTGATGATAATAGATGCTAATTGACCTCTACTAGTCAAACGGTTTACTTGTGGCCATTACACTTTCATTGGTAAAAGAATCTCACGACAAATACAAGTTAAGCAATTTTTACTTAGATCTAATGCCAATGTTATAGTTAGCAATGTGTCACGGACTTGGTGAATGCTTTCCTAATTTAGCCCGTGCAGCACTCATTCGAATAGTTCGTTGTCAAGCGAGTAAGCCTTCAATCCGATTTGGTCATTCTTTGGACCAAGATGAACACCTTACAAACACAAACTTCTTGAACACACAAGATTGAGACAAAAATAGATCACATCAAAGGACTTGAACTCCATTGATCAACAAAGAAATTACAATGCTTGAACACTTTGCAAGCACTCACACTCACTCTAAGCTAAAGCACTTTGCTAGCTCACAAGACCTTGTAGCTATCCAACAAGCTTCACAGTTTGGGGAGTTCAACCCTTTGTCAAGCTCCTCTTCTTAGCATGACTCCTTTCACAAGCTTATTAGCAAAGAAGCTATCCAACCCTTTATATAGTTGAGGCCTTGGAGCATGCATGGCTAAGATTGTGCCACATGTCAAAGTCCTACAAACTGTGAAGCTTCTAGGCACCTTTCTAGAACACTCTAAGAATCTCTAGTCAACTCCACCCTTTTTCTAATATCTTCTAATACCTTCTAGTTTCTCTAGACATTCCACACGAGTCCACGCTACTCCAGAGACTTCCATACTTCTTTAAAGTTCTACAAGACTCCATACAACTCTAGACTTTTTTACAAGTCTACAATCTTCCAAAGAACTCCATAACTCTAGCACCTTGTAGATCCTAGAACCATCCGGAACCTTCTATAACCTTCTTGAGTCTTTTGGAACATCCCAGGCGCATCTCGAAGCATCGAAAGATCTCTACCACGAGAAAGCCTTCATCTTTTGCATTTGGCCATACCTAGTGCATATTGTTGGCAACAACCCTGACCTCCGTAGCCGGTCATCATATCATGGAGCCGTGACAATGGCTCAAAACACTCATGAAACTATGTGGCTACAAACATGCACATCAAGCATCAAAGTGAAGCTTCATAAGGACCTTTTATGGCAATAATTAAGAAATCATTCTTATTTCTGAGCATCCAATATTTCATAGCATCCAAAGCAAATAGAGGCGGAATATAACTTTAATGAGGGAAAAGGTGAAATCTAGCATTTCATTAAGACCACATGTGTGATGATTGAAAATCATATTGTTGTTATCCTTACTAAAGCAAAAACAAGATATAGATTTGTTGGTCCAGCTGCATATAATTCACATCTATTCCCCAACTAGATGACGAGTATCATGAGTGTTGAAGAAGATGAGCATTTTGGTCTTTCATCATTGTTGTGGGAATAATGTAACCTACAGTGATGAGTTAAAAAAATTAGAAGAATGTTTTAGTCAAACAGCTAACATTCTACTTATTCTCTTTTCTTATTTTCTCTCTTCTTCTTTACTCAACCCCCAAATATCTTTTCCCGCTCAACAAAGCTTTGTTCAATTGTTGAAAGACTTATGTCCACCCATATGCAGAACTACCAAGTATATAACTTTAATGTAACTAGTCCTAGCTCCTGTTATAGAATACAAAATAACCGTATCATCATATTGACTGCAACTATACAGGAAGGTCAAGAAGTAACAGGATGGGGGACACAGCAGACAACTGCTGTATATTTTTTAGCAGTTACTATAAAATAGAATTTCTATATCTTTCCACATTTTTCCTCTTCTCCACCGAATCCCCAAATTTCTTCTTCACAACAGTAACACCCTGGATTCCCATCAGATTGCCCAGAACAGAGAACTTCTTTGCACAGAATAAAAACTGCAAACTTAAGCTTTAGCTTGAGAAACATATCCATGGTCCAATCTCAGTTTTCAGAATTTTTCACACAAGAATTGTTATTTGCGTAAAAAAGTAACATCAATTACATAGATTCTCATTCATACCTCATATGTGAGGGCATCAGCCAACCCATGAATACGATCAATTCGCACACTCTTGCCAAAAAGTTTGGAAAAAGTGGGATCACCATGGCGTGATTCTAGGGCCACTACAATGCTACAACCATCCTCCCCTAGGTTGTTTACAAAGCCCTGCATGCAAGATGTTGCACCAGCACCTCTGCTATCACAAGTTCTCACACACACCATGTCTCCTGGAGAGAGGGTAGTTGGTGGCAATCGATGGTTACCTTCAACTTTGAATAAAACTAAATGCATCCCTCCTAATCCTGTCCACAGGAGTGGCAAGATAATTAATACCTTGTATTTTTAAAAAAGGAAAAAATGATAGAACTCTAGATACCCACTTTCAGAATCTAGAGGATTCCTAAAACAGGATTTGTAAGATGTGCATGATTTTCGAGGCAGCAGTTAACACATTGGAATTTAAAATATAAAAAGCATAGAATATAAAACTCAAATTCATGCCAACCAGAAATTCACATGATAATCTCCTACCATGTTCTAATACAAGCTCTCAAGCTGATGATGATAAAGGAACATGTGGCTTGTCTAGGAGACATGAAAACCAGAGGATGAACTCTTGCTGAAGATATCAGCTACTTGATCAACAAGAAGATATATTGAACATGTAGCTAACGCCAAGTTATTCTTTCAGGAATGAAGTGACGATCAATTCTGGCATGCTTTAGACATGCATGAAATATAGGAATGACAATTATATGGCATTCAGATTACCACTAAAAGTTGTAGGCTTAAGAAATAGGCCAAGGTTATGTGGAGAGTTTGGATCCAAATTATCAGTTATCGCATAGCAAGCGTTCCCTACCCTAATTCAATGTTGGAGAGAACTAATAACATGTATTTTGAGCTCCATGAACTAAGTTATCTCCTACATATATGAAATACCCAGTTATAGAATGGAAATCATCTGGACTGCCAACCCAATCAGCACCAAGAAAGGTATGAAGTCAAGTAAGAGACAAGCAAATGAGAAAGCCATGGATTACTGTAGATTTAAAATATTGAAGACTCGTTTAACAGCTGCCCAATAAGTTGTCCTTGGGCTATGCATGAATTGGCGAACCTAGTTGATGGAAACAGCAATATTGACCCTGGTTAATATGAGGTGATGAAGAGAACCCACAACCTATCTAACATTTAGTAGTTGTGTCAACTGGATCACTGTCAAACTTGGGAAGTTTGTGACCTGCAACAGATGGAGATGAGTAAGGTTTGGAACCTTCTAAAAATTCCAAAAAAAAGAAGGTTTGGCACCTTCCATTTTGGCTTGTTCAAGAAGATCTATAATGCACTTAATTTGTGTTAAGGTATTAGCCCCTGGACGTGGATGTAGCCTTGATGTATAGAAAATATGAAACAAGTTCAGAACTTAGAGATTGTAGTAACCAGTGACAATCTGCAGTGAAGTAGCAGAGAAGATTATCATGAACATATATGGGAACAAAGATGATGCTATCAGGTCCATGTCCAATGAATAATGGCAAGTCAGCGAAAGATCCCCTGAAGCCTAATTTAGGGAAAGCATATCAAGCCAGTGGGGCTTGCTCAAGTCCATAAATGGCCTCAAGTTCTATGAAACTCGTGGTTTATTCACAACAACTTCTTGTAAATGACTGTAAGAAAGCATTAAGCTGACATCCAGCTGTTAAATTGCCAATGGTTAGAGACGTGATAGACAGTACTAATTGAATAGCAGTAGGTTTGACCACCAGGCTAAATTTATCATCATAATCTACCCCTTTTAACTGATTAAAGATTTTGGTGCTAGATGAGTATTATAGAAGTAAATAGTCAATCTGCCTTCTTTTAACTAATGTTTGTCAAATGTTTTTGGTTTCGTTTCTTCTATATTTATCTTACAATCACTCATCCAAGCATTTCTCCTGTTGATGGATTTGTTAGTAAATTCATGCATGCTCCATAGACAACTCATCTAGACGTAACCCTCATACATTACGCTATCTTAAGGATTCTCTAGGGAAATGTATCCTATATGCTCCACATGGCCATTTACATATTCATGGTTTCTCTAATTTTGATTGACCATGCTCTCCAAACGATAGTCGACCGAGCACAAATAATTGTACTTCTGTTGGCTGTGATCTTATCAATTGGAAAAGAAAGAAACAATATTTGGTTGCCCAATCTAGTGCTGAGATTGAATATGGAGCCATTGCCAATATAACTTGTGAACTTGTATGGCTTAGGTCTTTTATGATAGAATTGGGTTTCCTTTGTCTTGCTCAATGTTGAGCACGGGAAAATGACTATTTTACCCCTCATTTCTGGACCAGTTAGCCTTCATTTACATATATATTAGGTGTATTTAATATTATTTTCAAGTGTTGTAGGTAAAATTGGAAAATGCAAAAAATTAGCAGAAAACCGGGAGAAATTGCACTCATACCACGTCTCAATCAACAATATCACGTGAGGGACACACCCATACCACGTCTCAATATAATCAAGTGACCTACTCACATACATCTCAGTGCCAAAGTCTTCATCTGTCCATCTTAAGAAATTTCACAGTTCTCTCGCAACTCTAAGCTTTACTCGAGTAACAAACATATATGTCTCATCATATCGAAACTCTCAAGGCATCATAACCTCTTCGGGCTACCTTCGAGGGATCCAACATCTGCATTAGGGTCTATATTAGGAAAGGTATATCCCACCAATCCCTTTCTACCCTTCATATTTGCTCAACATCTTACATCATCCTTAATATAAATAGATGACACAATGCATCTTTTAATCGAGCTGAGGCACAATGCTCTCAGTTGCCTACGTACCACATAGTGGATCAGATCAACCGTAGTTCATTATTTTCACATTTTGGTTGACAATGGGGAGTGGTCATACTTTTACTTTAAGGAAACCAAACAAGGCTTTCTTATCATTTACATTGCATTCCATGCATTATCAATAATGCTAGCCCATCCCCATTATAGCACAAGTGAACTCCCTTGGGTTCTAAGATACTTGACCTTAACTCACCCATATCACTTAGTCTAACCATTTATCAAGTTCCTCTTCAAATCATGGAAATCCGTTCTACACATGGTTAGGTCAATCCACCACAATCATTATCAACATAGGTACTCACTAGTGATGTACACATCATCAATTAATCCAAGCATGGTATTAAAACACATTCATCATGCTTATTATATGAGTTACCCATCTAAGAATTCACAATCATGAGAATTCATTTGATACATACATTACTCATAACCATACACAAGTATGAGAAGTTATCAAGGCCCTACATTACACATCTTGGGCAATCTTGATTTATCATACTTTAACACATCACAAATCTATGAATTCTCAATTATAGTAAATATCTAATTAAAGGGAACTTGGGAAACTCATACATATGTATCTGATACAATATATTCACATCAATCACACATAGACAAAAAGAGGTCAAACCATAACCTTACCCAACAATGTATTGAAATGTGCAAAAGGCAACATTCACTGCAAACATATTATCACACACCTTGTGAGCATGGAATTTTACAAATATTCTCAATGCTCTAAGTGTATGTCATTCCCCAATTTTACCCAATGTTATCAAACTCGAATCGTATCGAAATTGATCTAAGGGTGTGAATCGTGAATTGGTAATCGTAAAATCGTACAATTCATATATCCTCTTATTCCCATAACCATTTTGTTGAGCTGGGCCATTACACCTAAGACCCATGCAGTCAGTGACCAAGTCCAAATCATGAGGCCCATTCATTGCCAAAAGCCCACACATGAGGTTCATTGCTTAATGTCTCATGCGCCTAAACCCTAAGCTTATGCACATAAGCCACACTCAAGAAACCCTAATGCGGCAACTCCCACTTCCAAAATCCATTTCATCCGTAACTCCCAATTCGCACAAGCCATTTGCGCCAACTCGCCAAAACCCCAAGTCACATGCGCCGACACCTATCTCACAACATCCATCCATAAAGCCTAAACTTCCTCCTCTCCATCGCAAAACCCTAGTTCCATGCGCCAACACCCTAAGTTATCTCACTCGTACGGCAACAACTACATCTCAACCATCCAAACCCTAATCCATGCGCCTAGAACCCATTCCACAAAACACTCCATTGCATAAAACACAAAACCCCAGCCCCATATCCGTACACTCCAAAAGCCTTAGCCGTCCCTCACCTTCCCCGTTCTCCATTGACTCTAAGTTAACCCAAAACCCTAGCCTTCCTCCTTTAGTTGCTTAAATCCTAGCCCTGCATTCATCAAAACCCTAACACATCTTGGCCATCCATTCATCCAAAGAAATCTATAAATAGAGGCCATGAGACAGGGACAAATTCGAATTTGGGATACGGAAAATTAAAGGTTGTGCATAGGAGAAAGAGGAAGAAAAGGGTAAAATTTGAATTTTCCATAGGCTTTCTTTAATTTCTTGTATTTTCCATTATCATTTTCTTGTAAGTTCTTCGATTCAATTCCATGATTTGTAATTCCAATTTCATATTTTATTAATAAAATAGAGGTGCAATGAAATAATTAGTTTATGGTTTTCCAATTAATAAATGATGTGTGATGATTATTTCATTTTATTTTTATTTTGTATTCAAGTTTATGTTTGGATTTAATTTTAATCAATGTTATTAAACCCGACCCGACCCGCGGTTGAATCGGCGGGTCAACCGTGCCCGTCAACTTAAAGGGTCGGGTGGGTTTAAAACCCGTCTGAGTTTAAAACCCTTAAAAACCCGCTCCAACCCGTGGTTTGACCCGGTTTTTAATTATTAACCCGCGACCCGACCCGTGAAGAATACCCGTGTTTAAAATTAAAAAAAAAAGAAAAGAAAAAGAAATACTCATGAGAAGTATGGAAAGGATGGATGTGACGTGACTTTGATGGGAGTCAAATTTCAAAGAAGGGCAACAAGGCTCCTTTGGCAACAAGGCTCCTTTGACTTCCCTCCAAACTCCAAATTCAAAATTTTAAATTTAATTTTGCTAATCTATCATATATTTTTGTAATTATGCATGACTTACAAAATGGAACTAATTCACAATTTTGTATTTATTTCAAATTTATTGTTGCTAATCTATCATATATTTTTGTTAGTTTACTAAGTTTTAAATATTATTTTTTGGATATAACTAATATTGAGTTCTTAATGTGATTTGGATATTAATTAACAACGAATTGTTGGATGATATTTTGTTGAAATGATATAGAACATGAATTTTGGATTATTAAAGTATTTACAGTTGTGTTTGTGAGAGTAAGTATTTACTTTTATGAAATATAATCTTAGTTAATAATTTAATATTATTTATAATATTATATTAAGTGCACGGGTTTGACTATGGTTCAACCCGGTTGAACCTTATTTAACCAACCCTTTCTACAAGACGGGTCGCTCCACGGGCCGGGTTTTAAAACATTGATTTTAATCATTTCAAATTAGATGTGATGAAAATTTAGATGAATAGACTTCATTCTCTTTTTCTAAGGCTTTTATTTTTAAGAGTGCAATGAAATATTTTAGATCTGGAGGAGAAGTATAAATTTTGTTCAGTCTAAGGTCTTGTTTGGAACGATTATTTTAATGACATTCATGGATTTGGTTTTTAGAATAATTATGAATGAAAGATATGAATGCATGACTATTAATTTACGTGAGCTCCATATTCTAGGCATCTGTTTAATTATTAAAATATGGAAAACAATGCCGCCTTGATTTCCTAACCAATTCCTATGTAAATATGTTGAATTTATTAAATTCTTTATTTTTTGTTTTTATTTTTATTTTCTTATAAATCCAACTCTTTGAATGATGGAACTAGGTTGGAATTAAAATTAGATGTCTAATTAGATCTAGATTAGATTTAGGTTATTTTTAGATTTCTTAATTAATTCCACCGCTAAATGTGTTAAAACAATTTTATTCGAATTATTATGATTAGTTTATATATGGTCAATGTTTTTATTGGATATATTTTCCATAATTCCCTTGAGTTCGACCTCGCACTCAATCGCTATACTATTTTATAGTTCGTGCGCTTGTGAATATAAATGTAAAATTTGCACAACACTCAATGGTACTCGAATGTGACAATTAGGCTTCAATTTGCATGTAATCATGTCTTCCATGAACATACCAAACAGATTGCAGTCGACTGCGATTTCATTTTTGAAAGATTGTTTCTAGGAAAATCTCCACTCCACATGTCAAATCTAAGATCAGTTCACTGATATGTTTACAAAGTCTATTCCTTGGTCACATTTGCAATCTATTTGTCACGGGCTAGGTATACTTCATATTTACCAGCTTAAGGGGGAGTAATGAAGTACATTATTTCAAAATATGCCTCGATGTATCATATTTTTGTAAAAAAAGTAGCAAGCTTGACGATTAGGATGATTGATTGTCATCCCTCAATTAAGGATTAGGTTGATTGATTATCTCTGAATTAAAGGATAATTCCCTACTGTATTTTTTGTAAAATTCTTTATAAATCAACCTGTTGCAAAAAGACAAATAGTTTACAACAAATACATTTTCTCTCTTTCTCACGTGTGTTATTACCTCAATTCCATTTTTTTTTTTCCTTTTTCTATCTTCTTTCATTCAACTCTAAATTAGTTATCAATCAGGCAACCATCACGTCTTATTAAGCTAGTACCATCCTCATGGAGTGTACACGTATCTAGCCCTGTGCAAAACATGAACGCCTTACCAAGTTGACTCGTCATCTAAGGATGCGCAATGTCTAACTCTGCGTCCAACCATCATGTCTTATTAAGCTAGTACCATCTCATGGAGTGTACACATATCCAGCCCTACGTATAAACATGAACGCCTTACCAAGTTGGCCCCATTACCCAATTAGTAAGTGGTACCCAACCCTAAGTTCAACACGTCTTACTAAGTCAGTACCGCCCACATAGACTCATGAGTATCTAACCCTACGCAATGCGTCTTACTAAGTTAGTACCGTCTGCATAAGCTCACGAGTATTTGACCCTGCGCAAACTGTACACCAAGTGTACAAAATAGTCGTGAGAGCGACCTACAGCGCAAAGCATGTGAAGGGTTATACTCATCAACGACAACCACAAATAGGACCAAATCCAATAGCTGACGCCATCAGTTCCAATAGGGTTCCTTAAACAAATCAGCATCCTGTCACACCAATCTCCTCGTGGGAGTGGGGACTCTTACTACTGGGGCCCAAATAAGAGAAAGGTACATCCTCAAGTCCTATAAACATTCCAGACTCTAAAACAGGGAGTACGTAATTGCTGACAGGAAATATGGGTTGTAATACACCACGATAATTTTCCTTGGGAAAAATAGATAGTGGATCAGGATACTGGTGTGACTGCATCACCTTCTCATTCTCAGAACTCATGGACCACGGCACAAATAATGTCATCTGGAAATACTACAGAACTAGAAAGATGGGGCGAGGAGGCTGTGACAAAAATTGCATCCTAATTATGTAGGAACACCGGTTTCCGCCCAAAATGCTGGGGAAGTTTAGAGGAACAGGAAAAGAATTTTTCATAGACAATTGAGAGCCCAGAGAGACACTGCGCCAATCCTTTCTTCAAATACATGTATATGTAAAGACTAAAGTACAGAATCCACAAAAAAATGACAAGACTTACCAATGGAAGAGCTAACTGCAGTCAAATTGCAGATGGTGTCGCACTGCTCCTGTTGAGCCTGTCCGTGGCTGACCAAGTATTCAATAGGTTTCGATGATTCCGAAGTCTCGTCGGGTGTAGGGATGGCATTTAGCTCCTCTTGAGTAAATTCTAATTCTGCATCACGTTCAATGCGAAGAAGATCTGACATGTGCTTCACAAAGTCATCAATCCTCCCCTGTATCAGTTTTGCCTTCTCAAGGTCCATACCTAAGCCGCCGTGCACAGGCTTTGCCTGGGGAACTTTCCGTACAATAGCTCGGTGTTGTGCTGTAAATGGATGAGAATGTCACTGTGCCCCAAAACCTCAAAAACGAAAGCAATTACTTTCCTTGAAAACATAATAACAGTCAATGAAGGATTAGATGTGTTAACCGATTGAAAGTTTGAAACCAAAGATCCAAACCATTTAGCACAGGGAAAAACAACTGGACAAACAAAACAAAATTAAAAATGAAAAGGAACTACAAGCCAGAAGTTTAGCAATGGGCCTGTGCAGTTCCCAATTAATGGGTATTAGCCAGTGCGCTTGTCTGCAGGGATAATCGTGAAAGGTGGTTGCCAAAGATGACCCAGCTGATTCAATTGCCGATGTCATCGTCATTTGGAGTTAGAAAGAATTGCATGAATGCGTGTGTGTGGAGAGAGAAGACGGATGGACCTGAACTGGCGAAGTCCTTGAGCAGCATCCACGATTGAGTCTTACGCCAGTCTTGGATAAGGGACTTGTGCTGCAGTTCCAAGAGGACGTCTCGGAGTTCCCTCTGGAAGTGGTCGAAGAGGGTAGGATAGTGAGTGCAAACCTTCAAGCAGATAGCTTCCCAGCCCTTGGGCATGGGGACGGCATTGAGGTAAGGCTGAGCCTGGATAACGAAGGTAAGACCTGTCGTCCCCATCCTCTGCCTGACCTCCGAGAACTCCCCCTGAACCTCTGCTGAGGCAAAATCAGCGGCCATGGCCCTCATTCCCCGGCAGATCCACCGCACAACGCATTTTCCAAGGTGCTTGCGGCCTAGTGGGTCTCCATTTTGATAGAGGTTCCCAACGCTAATAGTTTGCTGCTGCTGTTGCTCCTCCTTGAGCTTGACTATGGCCGTGGGAGGCACCTTGATTGGGACTCTCCTGCTGCTGTTTCGAATCCCCTGCTGCTGCTGGGATCCATAAACCGACAGAAGAGTGGGAGGTAGAGTAGAAGCAGCCCGGTGGCTCTTCTCCCTGACAAAGAAAAAAGAACTTTGGGAACCAAAAGAAGACATGCTGTGGAAAACGAGACCGGACTTGGGAGTGGTACTAGATAAACGGAGCGAAGAAATTTCCATTTCCACCTTGTCTCTGTACCTAAAGCTTTCTCATTTACGCAACATCGGCAGCAGCTCCCCAAGCGCCTGCCCAAGGCTGGTGATGACCGGAGGTGGCAGAAAATGTGCATTTTTCTTATTTATGTATATTTGTGGCCGCAGAATGGTTTGTGGTTGAGACTTGAGGCGATGTGGCCAGCGACTCCGCTTTTACTGAATGCTTGCGCAAAGAAGATGATATCTTTTATAATATTTCAGACTTTAAGTTTTCGCTTATAAAAGTTTAAATCATTCTTCATTTTTAATTTGTATATTAATATATCGTTTATTAAATCCTTTAATTATTACATCTGCAGTGAGATGAATCAAACTAAAAAGACACGATAAATCTCTCAGACAAAGAGATGACAATTTTATAGTTTTTAAATTAAACTTTCTGTTAATTCTTTTAATGATAAGTTATTAGATAAAAAATATTTATAAACATATGGTAACGCCCGCCTCATCTGCGAGAAGCGAGATTTTATTTTTTCTATTATTATTTAGGGTTTAGGGTTTGGGGTTTGGGGGTTGGGGGTTTAGGGTTTAGGGTTTAGGGCTTAGGGTTTAGGATTTAGGGGGTTTGGGGTTTTGGGATTAGGGGTTAGGGTTTTAGGGTGTTAGGGGTTTAGGGTTTAGGGTGTTAGGGATTAGGGTTTAGGGTTGAGGGTTTAGGGTTGAGGGTTGAGGGTTGAGCGTTGAGGGTTTAGGCTTTAGGCTTTAGGCTTTAGGCTTTAGGGTTCAGCGTTGAGGGGTTAGGGGTTAGGGTCTAGGGTTTAGGGTTTGGAGTTTAGGGTTTTAGGGTTTTAGGGTTCAGGGTTCAGGGTTTCAGGGTTTAGGGTTTTAGGGTTTAGGGTTGGGGTTTAGGGGGTTTTGGGTTTAGGGTTGGAGGTTTGGGGGGGTTAGGGTTGGGGGTTAGGGGTTTAAGGTTTAGGGTTTAGGATTTTAGGGTTTACGGTTTAGGGTTTAGGGTTTTAGGGTTTTAGGATTTTAGGGTTTAGGGTTTGGGTTTTAGGGCTTAGGGTTTAGGGTTTAGAGTTTAGGGTTTGGGGTTTAGGGTTTAGGGTTTAAGGGTTTAAGGGTTTAAGGTTTCGTATTTGGGGTTTAGGGTTTGGGGTTTGGGGTTTAGGGTTTAGGTTAGGGTTTGGGTTTAGGGTTTAATGTTTAGGATTTAGGGTTTAGGAGTTAGGGTTTAGGGGTTTAGGGTTTAAGGGTTAGGGGTTAGGGTTTAGGGTTGGGGGTTAGGGTTCATGGTTCAGGGTTCAGGGTTCAGGGTTAGGGGTTGAGGGTTGAGGGTTGAGGGTTTTAGGGTTGACGGTTTTAGGGTTGAGGGTTTTAGGGTTTAGGGTTTAGGGTTTAGGATTTTAGGTTTTAGGGTTTAGGATTTAGGGTTGAGGTTTTAGGGTTTAGGGTTGAGGGTTGAGGGTTTTAGGGTTTAGGGTTTAGGATTTTAGGTTTTAGGGTTTAGGATTTTGGGGTTGAGGTTTTAGGGTTTAGGGTTTAGGGTTGAGGTTTTAGGGTTTAGGGTTTAGGGTTTTTTAGGGTTGAGGGTTGAGGGTTGAGGGTATAGGGTTTAGGGTTTAGCGGGTTGAGGGTTGAGGGTTTAGGGTCGAGGGTTTAGGGTTAAGGGTTCAGGGTTTAGGGTTGGGGGTTTTTGGGTTTAGGGTTAAGGGTTTAGGGTTTAGGGGTTAGGGGTTTGGGGTTTAGGGTTTAGGGTTGGGGGTTAGGGTTCAGGGTTCAGGGTTCAGGGCTCAAGGTTGGGGGTTCAGGGTTCAGGGCTCAGGGGTTGAGGGTTGGGGGTTGAGGGTTGAGGGTTGAGGGTTTTGGCTTGAGGATTTTAGGGTTTAAGGTTTTAGGATTTAGGGTTTAGGGTTTTAGGATTTTTGGTTTTAGGTTTTAGGGTTTAGGGTTTTGGATTTAGTATTAGGTTTTTTAGGGTTTAGGGTTTAGTGTTTTTTAGAGTTTTTTAGGTTTTAGGGGTTTTTAGGGTTTAGAGTTTAGGGTTTTTTAGGGTTTAGGATTTAGGGTTTTTTAGGGTTTAGGGGTTTTTAGGGTTTGGGTTTTGGGTTTAGGGTTTCAGGGTTTAGGGTTTACTGTTTAGGGTTTAGGGTTTATGGTGTAGGGTTTAGGGTTTAGGGGTTTTTAAGGTTTAGGGTTTAGGGTTTTCTAGGGTTTAGGTTTTTTTAGGATTTAGGGTTTAAGGTTTTTTTGAGTTTTTTAGGGTTTAGGAGTTTTTAGGGTTTAGGGTGTAGGGTTTAGGTTTTTTAGGATTTAGGGTTTAGGGTTTAGGGTTTATTAGGGTTTAGGGTTTAGGGTTTAGGGTTTAGGGTTTAGGGTTTCGGGTTTCGGGTTTAGGATTTAGGGTTGAGGGTTGAGGGTTGAGGGTTTAGAGGGTTGAGGGTTGAGGGTTGAGGATTGAGGGGGTTGAAGGTTGGGGTTGAGGGTTTAGGTTTAGGGTTTAGGGTTTTGGGTTTAGGATTTAGGGTTTAGGGTTTTGGGTTTTAGGGTTTAGGGTTTAGGGTTAAGGGTTTAGGGTGTAGGGTTTAGGGTTTAGGGTTTTTTAGGGTTTAAGGTTTTTTAAGGTTTAGGGTTTAGGGTTTTCTAGGGTTTAGGTTTTTTTAGGATTTAGGGTTTAAGGTTTTTTTGAGTTTTTTAGGGTTTAGGGTGTAGGGTTTAGGGTTTAGGTTTTTTAGGATTTAGGGTTTATTAGGGTTTAGGGTTTAGGTTTGAGGGTTTAGGGTTTAGGGTTTAGGGTTTAGGGTTTAGGGTTTAGGTTTAAGGGTTAGGGTTTAGGCTTGAGGGTTTAGGGTTTAGGGTTTAGGGTTTTGTGTTTCGGGTTTAGGGTTTAGGGTTGAGGGTTGAGGGTTTAGGGTTTAGGGTTGAGGGTTGAGGGTTGAGGATTGAGGGGTTTGAGGGTTTAGGGTTGAGGGTTAGGGTTTAGGGTTTTTGGTTTACGGTTTTGGGTTTACAGTTTAGGATTTAGGGTTTTGGGTTTTAGGGTTTTAGGGTTTAGTGTTTAGGGTTTAAGGGTTAGGTGTTAGGGGTTAGGGTTTAGGGTCTATGGTCTAGGCTCTAGGCTCTAGGATTTGGGATCTTGGGTTTTAGGGTTATTGGCTTTTAGGGTTCAGGGTTCAGGGATCAGGGTTTAAGGTTTTAGGGTTTAGGGTTTAGGGTTTAGAGTTGGGGGTTGGGGGTTGGGTGTTTAGGGTTTAGGGATTAGGGTGTAGGGTTTAGGGTTTAGGGTTTTGCATTTAGGGTATAGGGTTTTTTAGGGTTTAGGGTTTTTTAGGGTTTAGAGTTTAGGGTTTTTTAGGTTTAGGGGTTTTTAGGGTTTAGGGTTTTTTGGGGTTTAGGTTTTAGTGTTTTGGGTTTAGGGTTTTAGGTTGAGGGTTTAGGGTTTATTTGGTATTAGGGTTTAGGGTTTAGGTTTAGGGTTTAGTGTTTAGGGTTTTTTAGTGTTTAGGGTTTAGGGTTAGCGGTTTAGGGTTTAGGGATTAGGGTTTAGGGGTTAGGGTTTAGTGTTTAGGGTTTAGGGTTTATGGTTTAGGGTTTTAGGGTTTAGGGTTGAGGGTTGTGGATTTAGGGTTTAGGGTTTTAGGGTTTAGGGTTTAGGGGTTAGGGGTTAGGGTTTAGGGTTTAGGGGTTTAGAGGGTAGGGTTTAGGGTTTAGGGTTTAGGGTTTAGGGGTTAGGGTTTAGGGTTAAGGGTTTTAGGGTTTAGGGTTTTAGGGATTAGGGGTTAGGGTTTAGGTTTTAGGTTTTAGGGGTTAGGGGTTAGGGGTTAGGGTTTAGGGTTAGGGGTTTGGGGTTTAGGGTTTAGGGTTTTGGGTTTAGGGGTTTAGGGGGTAGGGTTTAGGGTTAGAGTTTAGGGTTTAGGGGTTAGGGTTTAGGGTTTTTTAGGGGCTAGGGTTTAGGGTTTAGGTTTTAGGGTCTAGGGTTAGGGTTTTAGGGTTTAGGGTTTAGGGATTAGTTTAGGGTTTAGGGTTTAGGGTTTAGGTTTTAGAGTTTAGGTTTTAAGGTTTAGGGTTTAGGGTTTAGGGTTTAGGGTTTCGGGTTTGAGGGTTTAGGATTTTAGTGTTTTGGTGTCAGGGTTTTTGGTTTTAGGGTTTAGGGGGTTTAGGGGTTAGGGTTTTAGGGCTTAGGGGGTTTAGGGGTTAGGGTTTAGGTTTTAGGGGGTTTAGGGTTTAGGGTTAGGGTTTTAGGGTTGAGGGTTTAGAGTTTTAGTGTTTTAGGGTTTAGGGTTTTAGGGTTTTAAGGTTTTAGGGATTATGGTTTAGGGTTTAGGGTTTAGGGTTTAGGGTTTAGGGTTTCGGTTTCAGTTTCAGGTTTAGGGTTTCGAGTTTAGGTTTTCGGGTTTCGGGCTTCGGTTTTCGGGTTTCAAGTTTCGGGTTTAGGGTTTTGGGGTTAGGGTTTAGGGTTTTGAGGTTTAGGGTTTTAGGGTTTAGGGTTTAGGGTTTTTAGGGTTTTTGGGTTTAAGGTTTAGGGTTTATTGTAATATCCTGCCCCAGATTAGGCGTGTTTTAGCTTAATAATTTTGTTTAACCGGTTAATCTCGAATATTTCGGTTAGGGCTTTAAGGGAAGCTCAGGTTTGGCCCAATCCGAGCTCGAAAGCTCAGTGATCCAGCTCACCCAGCTGGAGGGGCATTTTGGTAATTTTACCGCTTTGTGTTATTATTTTTATAAATTATTGTTGATATGTATATAATATTGGTGGATAATATTCTCCTTAATAAAGGATTTGCATTTCTGATTTTAAAATAAATTTATTTTCAGAAAATGGTATTTAAATCCCGCCCGTCAAAACCCCGAAAGGGAGTATTAATTATTTTAAAGGGTTTTGAAAATGAAATAAATTTTGAAACTAGTATTTTGTAGTAGACCATTTTAAGAATGGTCTATTTATTCCATTTCACCTCAAAATGAGATTTCTAAATTGTTTATTTTAACATTTGTTTATTTAAGTAAATAAGGTTAAAATATGATTTTTATTTAAATAAATGGTTTTTAGTGAGAGTTAAATTCCAAAATTTTTATGGTGATCAAAGTTTTTAGAACCCAACCTATCTGTAATGTTGGATTAAATTTTTGAGCCTTTGAAATTATGTTTTAAGTTAAAAAACCCGTTTTATAATAAAGAGGGACTAAATTGCAAAAACTGAAATTGGAAGGGTTGATCTGCAAACAGTCGATTACTATAGCAGCGTGAGCAGCCACTGCATACGGCTGCATGCAGTGGCCGTCCGACCCCATTTCCCGGCCAATTTTCTTTAAATTGAGCCCCTTCCCTTCAGATCAACTCCCACAAAAAAATTTCTATCTCCCTCTCAGTCTCTGCTCTATGATTTTCCAGCCCCTTTTCCCTCTCTGTTTCCCAATTTTCCACCGTTACCTTAGAAGGAAAATTTTCCAAAGTTCGGATTTCTCAGCCCAAGAACTCCATTAAAGGTATCCATTGAATTCCCCTTTTAATTTCAGTTAATTTTGAATCCAGAAAACCCGCTTTTGGCCATGTTTTCAGTGAGAAAAATTAGTTTGAAGTTTTAAGAAAAACCCGATTTTCTTTGTACCAGTGAGCTTTCGGTGCTAAGATCGGATGACTTACTGAGTTTCAAAGCTCCAAACCTCTCCCTATGGAAAGAGGACTCCCAGAGGAATCCATCGGACCGGTCAGATATAAAAACAGAATCCGGAAAACCCCCCATTTCTGAATTCGTTTTTCACAACAGACAGTGAACGGGAGGAAGAAGAAGGGAAAAAAAAAAAAAAATATATATATATATATATATTTATTTGATATTATTAATACTTGTGTTTGTGATGTTAGTTCTCTTTAAAAAAAAATATATAAATAAATAAATAAATATTATTATTATTTTATTAAAAAAATATATTTTGTTAGATTATGTGATGTGATGTTAGAACCCCTTCTTGTTAATTAAAAATGTACTAACCCCTTTTTTCTTATTACTTATAGTGTAAATACTATTGTATTCGCTTCCAGGCCGACCCTATTGGTCGGGCACTGAGTGATTCACTTTCAGGCCGACGCTATATAGTCGGGCACTGGGTGACCTCGAGGCCTAACTCAAAATGTCAGATCTGGTTCTATCCAGAAGACAACCGAGAAGTGACCCGAGGATCTAGACCTAACTCAATAAGTCAATCTGGTCAATGCCCAGAAGACAATATGAGTTTTGGACTGAACCCCTTTTTATTTATTATTATATTGTGGATTATGATAATTTAAAAAGGATAGAAACCAAGTAGGAGACTCAATTCCATGAACCCTAGATATTTTTTGGGAAAACGTATGATTTCCAAATACTGCTTGTGTGTATGTATTTGTTATGTATATTGATTGTGCACTTGTGTGTTGTTTGAATAGAGACCGCGTAAACCACACATCACGGTGAGGGAACGTAACTCTGCAGGATATGTAAACAGGTTTTATTATAAGATGAGTATTGAGCAATGAGTGGTTTCAGATTTGATGAACCCACTCATGTGCATTGACATGATGCACTGTGGTAAGAGTGCTGATGATGATTGTGATATTTACGATGTTGATCGTATGAGTATGTAAGACTGCTTCCACGTACCTGGGCTATTGAACCAATATCGGCCATATGGGAGATGGTTTATGTCTATTGGACCATGGGTGGACCATGATGTCGTCAGTTGCTGACTTGAGGATGTCAATATCGGCTAAGTCAGAGCCGGAGATGCACTTGCAAGGATGTATTTTGACCCGTGTCGGGACTTAATACTGGTCTCAGCGTAGTCGGCAGGTGTTACGTTGGATGATAACAGTAATCGATGAGAGATGATGATGATGCTTTACATGACATTATGCTTATTGTTATCAAGCATGTGATATTATTGAAATGTTGCTAACCTGTTATATTTTTACTTAAACTGCATTATTATATTTCCTTCACTGGGCTAGTTAGCTCACCCCACTCACCTTTTAGGCGATGAACCTGAGGAGGAGGACCCTTTTTATCAAGCTTAGGGTGGATAAGCTGATGCATTGTTTCGGGATTCTCCCGGAGGGGAATACCCTAATCTTTTCTTGTTGGTTCTTGGAACCAATTGCTTTTGTTAAGTACCGGATGTGGTACTTGGTCTTTGTAAACATTATGTATTGAGACTACTACGTTGCGGTAGTCATTTTGTAGTGATTTTGAATGATGAATCAATGGATGGATTTTATTTGATCATGTTATGTATTGATGTTAATGTTATATCTATTCTTGTGGGGTAGACTTATGGTATGTGTTTGAGTCCACATGTTGGGATCATGTGTGACCTTTGGGCCTAACCATTGATCCGGCCCAGTTAGAATGCTTGTGAGTTGGTTTAGTTTATCTTTTAAAAAAAAAAATCAGTCGTGTTCAGGGCCCACCCTTTGGGTCGGGGTGTGACAGTTATGGTTTACGGTTTAGGGGTTTAGGGTTTCGGGTTTATGGGTTCGGGTTTCGAGTTTCGGGCTTCGGGCTTCGGGTTTCGGGTTTCGGGTTTCGGGTTTTGAATTTCTGGTTTAGGATTTAGGGTTTAGGGTTTTAGGGTTTTAGGATTTTCGGGTTTAGGGTTTTTTTTTTTAAGGTTTTGGTTTTAGGGTTTTAGGGTGAGGGGTTTAGGGATCGGGGTTTAGGGTTAAGGGATTTAGGGGTTCTGGGTTTAGGGGTTAGGGGTTAGGGTTGAGGGGTTAGGGTTTAGGGGTTTATGGTTGAGAGGTTAGGGTTTACGGGTTAGGGTTGAGGGTTTAGGGTTTAGGATTTAGGGTTTTAGGGTTGAGGGTTTAGGGTTTTAGGGTTTAGGGTTTTAAGATTTTAGGGTTTAGGGTTTTGGGTTTAGGTGTTAGGGTTTTTGGTTTTAGGTTTTTAGGGTTTAGGTGTTAGGGTTTTTGGTTTTAGGGTTTTAGGGTTTAGGGGTTAGGGTTGGGGGTTGGGGGGTTTAGGCTTTAGGGTTTTGGTTTTACGGTTTAGTGTTTTAGGGTTTAGGGTTTAGGGTTTTAGGGTTTAGGGTTTAGGGCTTTAGGGTTTTGGGGTTTAGGGTTTAGGGTTTAGGGTTTTCGTTTTAGGGTTTTGGTTTTACGGTTTAGGGTTTAGGGTTTAAGGTTTTAGGTCCAAGGTTTATAGTTTTCGGGTTTTAGGGTTTAGGGTTTAGGTTTTAGGGTTTTAGGGTTTTAGGGTTTAGGCTTTAGGGGTTTAGGGGTTTAGGGTTGAGGGTTTGGTGTTGAGGGTTTAGGGTTTAGGGTTTTGGGTTTCGAGTTTCGGGTTTCGAATTTCTGGTTTTGGGTTTAGGTTTTAGGGTTTAGGGTTTGGGGTTTAGCGTTTAGGGTTTTTTTTTCGAGTTTTGGTTTTAGGGTTTAGGGTTTAATGTTTTAGGATTTTAGGGTTTAGGGTTTAGGTTTGGGGTTTTAGGGTTTAGGGTTTAGGGTTAGGGGCTTAGGGTTTAGGGTTTTAGGGTTTAGGGGTTAGGGGTTTAGGTTTTAGGATTTAGGGGGTTAGGGTTTAGGTTTTAGGGGTTAGGGTTTAGGGTTTGGGGTTTGGGGTTTGGGGTTTGGGGTTTGGGTTTCGGGTTTAGGGTTTCGGGTTTCGGGTTTTGGGTTTCGGGTTTAGGGTTTCGGGTTTAGGGGTCGAGTTTAGCTGTACGGGTTTAGTGTTTCGGGTTTAGGGTTTAGGGTTTAGGGTTTGCTCGTTCGGCTCAGATTTTCAAACGAGGCGGTTTCTCAACCAATTTATACAAACAAGATATCAAAATTCATCTAGTCTGAATTTTATGAACTCTGGGACTAATTTTAAGTTAAAATGATATAGTTTTGGGTTTCAAAAATCGTACCCAAAGAATTAAGAGGGAAAATCATTTTTCCTTAATTCTTTGGGTACGATTTTTGAAGTCTAAAACTATACCATTTTTACTTAAAATCAGTCCCGGAGTTCATAAAATTTAAAATAAATGAATTTTGATATCTTGTTTGTAGAAATAGGTCGAGAAACGGCCTCGTTTGAAAATCCCTCTCCACAACCCACAGTCTCCATACACGAGAGAATACCATCTGAATAAACACATTTTACACTGAAATGTTCATTTGGACGGTCTCAGCATCCGAACGAACGCATTTTACACTTAAATGTTCTTTCGGACGGTCTAAAATTGTGATACCCACCCCTCCCAACCAGATGTGGGAAGTCCCACATCGGTTGGGAGGATGAAATTAAGAGGGGATTTAAGTGGCTACCCCATGTTGACTTTGTAAGAGGTGTTTTGGGCCGGGCCACGTGGGCCCGGGCCCAAAAACAAAACCGTGCGGGTTTGAGCTGTGTGCGAGGCCCAAAGCGTACAATATCACACTGAGTCAAGCCCTAAGCCCTGTTGTCGGGTCGGGTCGTTACAAATATGGTATCAGAGCCGAGTTCAACACTCGGACTGTGTGGGCTTTCCTCCTTCCCTACAGTTGTCGGGCTAAACCGGGTTGAGCCGGGGACGGCTCGAGGCTTTAGGGAGGGTGATTGTGATACCCACCCCTCCCAACCAGATGTGGGAAGTCCCACATCAGTTGGGAGGATGAAATTAAGAGGGGATTTAAGTGGCTACCCCATGTTGACCTTGTAAGACGCGTTTTGGGCCGGGCCACGTGAGCCCGGGCCCAAAAGGCCTCACACATGGTCAAAGGGGCTTTTGGCCACTTAAAGCCCCTCTTAAATTTCTCCTCCCAACAGATGTGGGACTTCCTACATCTGGTTGGGAGGGGTGGGTATCACAATCACCCTCTCTAAAGCCTCAAGCCGTCCCTGGCTCAACCCGGTTTAGCCCGACAACTGCAGGGAAGGAGGAAAGCCCACACAGTCCGAGTGTTGAACTCGGCTCTGATACCATATTTGTAACGACCCGACCCGACAACAGGGCTTAGGGCTTGACTCAGTGTGATATTGTCCGCTTTGGGCCTCGCACACAGCTCAAACCCGCACGGTTTTGTTTTTGGGCCCTGGCCCACGTGGCCCAGCCCAAAAGGCCTCACACATGGTCAAAGGGGCTTTTGGCCACTTAAAACCCCTCTTAAATTCCTCCTCCCAACCGATGTGGGACTTCCCACATCTGGTTGGGAGGGGTGGGTATCACAAAAACGGAAGGGCAAAATGGTAATTTCACACTATTTTTGGAAAAACGGTGCCTCCTGGCAAAAGAGAGCGGTGTCTAAATAGCCAGCCTATTTAAATTATAATTAAATGTAATTTTCAAGATTAAAATAGTGTAGGTTCAAGTCCCATGGGCATCAGATCGGACAGTTGATCCATGGAAATTATTTGCCAAATGTAGATATAAAAGCCAACTTCAGATTGATGGGATAAATTGCTTAGATGATGACAGTTTATTTTTTGAGATTGAAATATTGTTTGAATTCTGGAGGTTGTTGACTTGGTACCTCAAATCATTAAACCCACCAAGTTGTAAAGTGACAATACAACAATAACAAATCTGTAGATACACTATTTTGTATGTATTAGTTTCTTTTTTATGTAGAAAAATTTTGACCGCACTATGTTTTGTAATAAAATTGGATCAATGTAAGTTGTTCAATATTTTTATGAATTATATATTTCTTTCTATTGTCACAGGTAGAAAACATGGGTCATCTTAATTATGGGCAATATATATTTGACCGGAAGGTAACTTTCCCATATTCATTGGGTTATTTTTATTTTTATGTTTTTGACAAATATGAACTACCATTTTTACAAATAATGGAATCTATTATTGGTATTCAATGCTCATAACTATATTTCTGAATCACTCTTAACTATTCTTGTTCTTTCATTTTTTTTTTCCTTTGTGTCATTTCCTTTGAGACGTCAAAATGCGGCAATGAAAAGATTCAAAGTGAAAGTCCAATCATTAGAAAATTATGTCTAAAAATATTATGCAACAGGTGAAGAAGAAATAAATTTCTGTTGCATATTCATGTATGATTTCCTTAGGCAATTGTCTTTGCAAAGGGTAGAAAATTCTTTGCCATTATTAACCTGCTCAATCATTGTGTTATGGATGTGTTCATTTGGTGGGTTCTACTTGGTAATCATTGAAAAAATAAAAGAACATAAAAAAGCGAGCCCGAATGGGTAGACCCTATTCTTTGTACTTGGTTCTTTCGTTGTATTTCTTTTTTGTTTTAATAAAAGTTTTGTTTGTTACTGCTAAAAAAAATGTTAATGATCTTGTTATATTGTTGGGGAGATGAGGTAAGGCTTCAACAGCAACAATGATGATTATGTTATATTGTTTGGAATTATATCTCTACTTTTTGGTGCTTTTCCGAGTTAAGCACCAGTTACATGGAAGGTAGTTACTGGTGCACCAAATATCATGGTCTCATAAGTCACATATGACTTAAATTTGATTATTGTGGTTTCTGATTCAGGGTATTTTATCCTCTGTCATTCTGGATGGCACCGTTCTTCATCAGTGGAAAATGTTTCCAATTTCATTCGACAATCTGAGCAAGCTGGCAACAGTTGATCCTATCTTGCAAGTTGCGAACTACAAAGGTGCAAGGACATCTATTCATCAATATCTTACAAAATTAACCAACTTATTTCATTGCTCTCTCTCTCTCTCTCTCTCATCTGTACAGGTTCTTTTAACTGGCAATAGTCAATCCTATCTTGCAAGTTGCGATCTACAAAGGACCAAGGACATGTATTCATCAATATACTTAACAAAAATAACCAACTTATTCCATTACTCTCTCTCTCTCTCTCTCTCTCTCTCTCTCTCTCTCAAATGTACCAATTCTCTTAACTGGAAGTAGTCGATCCTGTCTTGCAAGTTGCTAACTACAAAGGTGCAAGGACATGTATTCATCAAAATACTTCTAAAATTAACCAACTTATTGCATTGCTCTCTCTCTCTCTCTCAAATATATATATACCAATTCTTTTAAATGTGAAAACTTGGAGTGTGATGTGAAATAAAGCAAAAGTTGTGCTTGAATTGCGTTGTAACTTTTTAAGCATGAGAACAATTTCCTTACCTCGGAAATTCTTGTAAATGAGAGCACCTTGTGCGGCCTGAAAACAGTGGGATCATGTACAGGATTAGCTTCAATGAAGATAATATTGACTATCCTAGTTTCTAACATGAGTACTCCTCCTTTATGTCATGAGAGACATACAGACAGTGCATGGAAGCCAAAAAAAGTGACATCATATGCATAACAAGTTTCCAAAACACTCATCCAGGGAAGCCTCAATATTTTATATTATTTATGATAGTGCAATGAAGATCCTATAAGGAGTAAAAAATTATGTTGGTCTTGGCATGCCATAAGTGAATAGAAAGGAGTACATCTATTTTGATCTGAGTCTGCAAAAGTGCAAATATCTTTTCCTTGGTACATGCATAGGCATTTTTCATTCCTGGGGTATGTAGTATTGGAGCAATTGGTTTAAATACATACCCCTCTCCCTGAAACTTCTTCTATTTGCTAGAATTCACCCCCAGATCACATGAATGATTGATGACCAATACACTAAAATTTACCAATAACACTGATGAAATCATTAAATCAAGTGATGATACTCGACCAGTCTTAGATGCCATTGGAAATATTAAAAATCTAGTCAATATATGGACCTTTCTATTGGCCAGGGCCGTCTCTATCCTTAGGCAAGAAAGGCGGTCGCCTTAGGCCCCCAAGTGAAGGAGGCCCCTCTCGCTGTGGTGGGCTCCTATTATGCAATACTTAAAAAAAAAAAAACTATATAATTTCTATAGTTTTGAATAATAAATCTCCTTAAAATTAGTTTTTAAGCATTGTATATTTCTAAAATTTCTCAAATTGAATATTCGGACAATTTAGGATAACTTGATAAAAATACTTTAAAACTTTAAGGTATTTTGACACTCCTAAATGTTTAAAACACATTGTTTTACAAATAAAAGGTATCCCTCAGTTAAGCCGAAAATACACTTTCGGAGGTCCAAACTACAAACCGTAAAAACCGTTGAACTCCAAATTCAAAGCTGAACAAATATGTGAAATTTGAAAACTTAGATCTTTCAAACGATTGTTTAACCTTTTCCCATCTCAAATCCCATCCCTTCTTCAAAACAAAAAAAAAAATCCAGTTAAACAATCATTTGAAAGATCTAAGTTTTCAAATTTCACATATTTGTTTAGTTTTGAATTTGGAGTTCAACCGATTTTACGGTTAGTCGTTTGGACTTCCGGAAGTGTATTTTCGGCACAGTCGAGGGATACCCTTTATTTGTAAAACATTGTGTTTTAAACATTTGGGAGTATTAAAAGACCTTGAAGTCTTAAAGTATTTTTATCAGGTTATCGTAATTAGTCCGGATATTCAATTTGAGAAATTTTGGAAATACATAGTGCTTAAAAAATAACTTTAAAGTTTTAAGGGAGATTTTATTATTCAAAACTATAGGAATTATATAGTTTTTTTTAACTAATGTACTATGCATTACTGTGGCATGTGTAGACTGTCCGGATGAATGGAATTTATGCATGAAAAATGTTCTTAACTCACGTCCAAACAGTGAGGAAGCGGAAGGGTAAAATGATAATTTTCAATAAAAAATTGAAAACCTGTGCAGGTTGAAAGAAAAATCTCATGTCTAAATAATTAACCTTATTCAAATTATATAGAAAAGAAGAAGAAGATAAGAGCAATAGAGAGAACACATCTCTCACTCTCTGTTTGCATTTCAGTACACTCAGTATACTGATCTTTTAAAGTGTTCTTATTTTATTTTAATTTCTGAATATGCTAATTTCACTCGGATGGGTAAATTTTTCAATGCTCTGTATTGTTGGCCTCTTGATCTTTTTAAGTTAAAAAAATTATTGTCTAGAATAATTTATTTTATAATATATAATTAAAATTTTAATTAAATATTAATTATAATAATATATTAAATATTAAGAAGGCCCATTTAAATTTTTTGTCTTAGGCCCCAACTTGTTTCTAGACGGCCCTGCTATTGGCCATACCTTACCTGCATGCAATAGTTGTTGAATATTAAATTGTCACAACTGTTGCTGCCCCCTAAGGTAGATTTGTTCCTTTTCTCAAAAAAATTTGAACGTGGAATTTTGGAAGCCAATGGTGCATACAAAAATGGAGAAGTAGAACTCAAAAAGATGAGATTTTGGCTTTGATAATGATGATGAATGGTGCATATAAAAGCAAGTAGGCTCTCTGAGTGAGATTATAACATCAAGTAAAATTCTGGATGAGAAATTTATGGGAAGTTTGATTGATGGCTTAGAGGTGACAATTAGAAAGTTATGGTTAGCATAAGGAGTTTCTAAACTCAACTCCACTATCCAAATCAAATTTGACCATGATGTGAATTTTTGCATTATATTTTATTTGATTTATTTATTTCACAAGTGGCAAGTTAACTGCTTGTTCCAACTTTGTTTTGTTTGCCCATATATTCACAAAAGGTGCTTTTTGTGCTTTTATCTCATGTGATGCGTGGAGCCATTACGTTGAGGCTTGAATGATGACTTCAAAGTTCTGCTTCTTCCTTTACAGAGGTCAGATCTGATGAACCGACAATCTATAGAGGTCATTTGGTCATTGATTCAATCGACCAAGTTAAGGACACATTCATTTCATTCAGTGGCTGGAACAAAGGTGTTGCTTTTGTGAACAATTTTAACATTGGAAGATTCTGGCCGGTATGATTAAAAACTTGTACATTTTGAGTTTTTTTATTTTATTGTATGGCATAATTTTACATTGGTATCTTTTACCCTTTTCTGAAGAAACATTGGATGAATCTTTGCAGACAGTTGGACCACAATGTAACCTTTATGTCCCTGCTCCCATCCTTAGGCAAGGAGAGAACATTGTGGTATGAGTAGCTGTTTATTGTTTATATCATACAGTCATCTCTAAGCAACTCAATAATTTCAGAACTGCTATTCTGTCATTGTTTACATTTAAATATTCAACTATGTCATAGTCTATGCTCTGCTCACTTCTTGCAGTGTCTTCTTCTCTCTCATAAAAGCGTACTATTTATAATACATGGCCAATCTTGAATTGTGAAATGCACTGCGTTATATTGTCAATTATTTGGTTCTTCACAAACATTTGTTTTGTGAAGATCTAATTGATATATGTCCTTCGTGCATTGGTTTGTACAGTTCTATGCAAGTCAATCTCATCGGCCCCACCCTATGCCCCATTTGACCCCTCATCTCTTTGATTGAATGTTTTATATTGTGTAAATAATCGAAGGAGAGTACATATATAAATGGATTACAAGGAGCCAATAACGATGGTTAAAAATGAAAGAACTAAAAGAATAATTAGGATGATTTTGGTCAACTATATCTAGAGGCCACATAGTCAACTGTACTTTGTAGTGGATCCCACAACAATCCCCCTCAAGCTACTGTGAAGAGTCGTGTAAGCCTAGCTTGCATAAAGCATGATTGAATTGGGTACGAGACACGGCTTTTATAAGCATATTTGCAAGTTGGTCCTTGGATTTGAGATAAGGAGTGAAGATCCGACCTTCAGAAATGTGTTGAAGAAGGAAGTGACAATCGACTTCAATATGCTTAGTCCGTTAATGAAAAACATGATTTGAGGCTATGTTGATGGCAACCTGATTGTCACAAAACATGATTAACGCATCGGCAGGGGTAAGGCCTAATCGGAGAGGAATTGCTGAAGCCAAAGTAACTTGGAACCCAGTATTGGCCATGACATGATATTCTGCTTCTGCACTAGACTGAGCAACAATGTTTTGATTCTTGTTCCGGCAGGAAACTAAGTGGGATCCCAAGAAGACACAATATCCGGAAGTAGAGCGGCAGTCATTAGGAGACCTAACCCAATCAACATTTTTATAGTCCCGAACTGGTAAGTGAGACTGTCGTGCATAGAACAACCCTCGACCAAGATGAGCCTTAAGATACCGAAGAATGCAAAAGACAACATGAAGATGAGTATTACGAGGGGCATACAGGATCTGACTGACCACACCAACACCATATGATAAATCTAGCCGAGTGATAGTAAGATAAATCAGTTTCCCAAGTAATCTCTGATAGAAGGCATGATCATCAAGAAAGGTCTCATCTGAAGCAGATAGCGTTGTGTTAACATCCAAAGGAGTGTTAGCAGGCTTACCTCTAGAATACCCGACATCCTGTTAATAGATCGAGAGCATGCTTTCGTTAAGAAAGAGAGAGTCCTGTAGGGGAACGAGCTACCTCAATCCCAAGAAAGTAGCGGAGAGGTCCCAGATCTTTAATATCAAAGGTGCGCTGTAGATAGGCTTTGAATGTAGAAATGACAGCATCATTATTGCCAGTAAAGACAAAATCGTCAACATATACCACAAAAATCATCACCACTAAGTTGACATTGTAAAGAAACACTGAATGATCTGCCTAACTCCGAGAAAAACCATACGGCAACAAAGCACTGTTGAACTTATCAAACGAGACCCGTGGAGATTGCTTGAGGCCATAGATAGCCTTCTTGGGTTTGCAGACAAAATGGTTTTCCCCCTGTCTGACTAACCCAGGAGGGGAAAACATGTAAACTTCTTCCTGTAGATCACCATGTAGAAAAACATTCTTCACATACAATTGATGGAGGGGCCAGTTACGAGTGGCAGCAATAGAAATTAATACTCGAACAAAGGTAATCTTGGCGTCATAAGAGAAAGTTTCCTAATAATCAACCCCATATGTCTGTGTAAGCATTTGGCAACCAAACGAGCCTTATATTTGGCAATGGACCCGTCAGGATGATACTTAAAAGTAAAGACCCATTTGCATCCAACTAGATTATTTCCTGGAGGAAGTGGAACCTTCTCCCATGTATTATTTTTCTCAAGGGTTGCTAATTCTTTTTCCATTGCAGATTTCTAGGAGGGATCATGAAGAGTAGTGTCAATCCTCTTTGGAATCTAATGTTGTCTAAGGCTATAAGAAAACTGTGATAGGAAGGAGAAAAAGCATGATAAGACACAAAACGATCAGTGGGATGATTGGTACAAGCACGTTTACCTTTTCGAAGCTCAATGGGAGGATCAGGGTCAATAATTGATTGATCTGGGCTACTGGTAGATGATTGATTAGGGTCAGCTGCAGCTAAAGGCATGGGTTGCTTGCAGTGATACATCAAAAGGGGCTTAGTAGGGCTCGAAGGACCAATATTTGTAGAGAGATGAGGAAGAATAAAAGAAGGAGGAGATGAATCTGAATAAAAGTAAGGGACTCTCTAAAAAGGTGATATCCATTGTTACGTATGTCTTACTAGTGAGGGGATCAAGGCACTTATAGCCTTTATGGAAATGAGAGTTTCTCAAAAAGACACATCTCACGGTCCGGGGATACAGTTATCACCAGAAAACTGGTGAACAAAACAAACACACCCAAAGACATGCAATGGAAGAATATGGACTTGTTTGTGGATGGAGATAAGGTCAAGAGAGGATTTGTTCTGTAGCACTCGGGATGGCATGTGGTTAATAAGGTAACAAAAGGTTAAAACAACTTCAAGTCAATGTGACACTTTTTTGGTAAAAAGAATGGAGCGGGCAACCTCATGGAGATGACACTTTTTTGGTTCAATTACACCATTTTGTTGAGGTGTAGATGGACAAGAAAGTTGAGACTCTATACCATGGTTTTGCAAAAATTGGACAAGTGAGTTCGACAAATGTTCTCCTCCATTATCACTACACAAAATTTGGATTTTACAAGAAAGTTGGTTTTGAACCCAGTGGTAAAAGGTGTGAAAGTGATCAAAGACCTCCGACTTGTGTTTCATCAAATATATCCATGTCATTCGAGAATAATCATCAATAAATGTGACAAAATAACGAAAACCAGTGCGGGAAGGTAGGTTTATAAAGAGAGGGTGGAAATGTAGGTCTACTGTGTTTGCCGTGTTGGCAATGTTCACAATCAAATTTAGAGAAAGACAAAGATGGAACAAGTTGCTTCAAAATAGAATCAAAGGGATGCCCTAGGTGACAATGCCAAAGCCACACATCGTCCGAGGAGGAGGTCACACAAGCTAAACCGTCAACTGCACGACCCCCACCAATTATTTGCTTCGTGGATAGATCCTAGAAGACACAATGAGTAGGAAAGAAGGTGACTGAACAATTCAGTGCTTTAGAAAGGGCACTAACAGGTAATAAATTTTGTGAGAGACTGGGAACATGCAAAACTAGAATAGGGTCAAAGTAGAAGAAACAAGGATTGTTCCAATACCAGTAACATCAGTAAATGACCCATTAGCTAGTTTGACCTTACCATATGAAACTAGAGAAAGGGAAGAGAAAATGTTAGACATACCAGCCATTACCCCAAAATCAATAATCCAAGAATGTATTGAGGAATGGTGGGCAAGGGGCTTAGTACCTAATTACGAGGAGACAACAATAGAGATATTGGAGGATTGAAGGTGCTCTAGTCGTTGCAGTAATAAGTTGAATTCCCTTCTAGTCACTGGGGCACTGTCATGAGCCACATCAGAGGAAGGAGCAACAAAGAGGAGCATGTTGTGGCCGGCCATGAAGCTGGTAGCATGAAGCAACGGAATGGTTGGTCATCTTGCAATAGGCGCAAAAACGAATACCCTTCTTCTGTGGGCCTTTGGTGTGCCTACGGGTGTTAGAAGAAGCTATGGAAGAGGTAGTAGATGAAGCCATGTGTGCCAGATATCGATCCAGAAGCCCAGAATAAATAACAATGTAGGTTGCAACCTGTGAAAAAAAAGGTCTTGTGTACAATAACACAGGGAGATGAATACTGTAGAAGTGTGTCCCACGTAGCACAACCGAAAGCGAAAGCTTGAGAGATGTTGTAGACCGGTGAGAGCAACACCAGCAACAGTAGTAGAGAGCAAATCCAAGGGCAAAAACATTCTTTGAGAGGAAGATTGCTGCAGAAGTGGGTCCCACCAGTGCCGGAATCGAAATCAACAAGTGGGATTCGAAGGCCAACAAGGGGTGAAACTAGAAAAGGTCGATTGAAGACAATCCAAAGGCAAAGCCAGCAGATCAGGTAGAAGAAAGCCAGAAAAACTGTGTTCTGACGTCCCAAGAAGCAATTGGAAAAAAAACAGCAAAAAGGGGGGGGGTCCACCGATGATAGAAGGTGGGGCCACTAGTTGCGAAGAAGCACAAGTTAGGGGCAATTCTAGTAGGCTTGATTTCAACAAAAAACTGTTAAAAACCAGTAGATTTGGGTGTTCCTGCATTCATGCAACCACTGGAAATCTACAATGACGAGCCAACTAATGAGGAGAATGTGGAGAAGCCAAATATGATGGATTCCATAGTGAGGGATGACTCCAGTAAAAGGGTAGACAATAGTCCAAAGGAGAAACCAAGCGGAAGGTGCAGAAAAATCCCAGAAAACTGGGTTTCTGTCACTACAGGTGGAGGAGGATAAGGTGTAGTAGAATGTGGTCGCACGTTGCCCAAAATCCAAATATGGCAGCAACGATGGAGAGACCTTTGAAAAATGACAAGGGTATGGTGGGTTTCGCCGGCAGAAGCCTCACCGGAGAAAGTTGGAAGACCAAGAAGGAATTGGTGCATGGAAGACCAACGGTAGAAGGTGGCCACAGCAAGTCTGCAAAATTGCTGAGAAAACTAAGACGGAACAACAGAGATGAGAGGAGAAGTTCCACTACAGGTGTCCTTAGAGATCGGAGTTGAGGGACACCAAATTTCTGACGAAAAGTAACGTTGTTGAGGAACAGTAAAATTGAAAAAAAATCTCTTTAAAGCATTTAGAAAATAATTTTGACTGATACTATGTAGAAAGTAATATTGGAGAAAGAAAAAATAATAATGAAAAGAGAAGAAAGGATTGGAAGAGAAGAATATGTCTCTTTGAATGTATTGTATTGTGTAAATAATGGAAGGAAATTAGATGTATAAATAGATTATAAGGAGCCAATTACGATGTCTAAAAAAGAAAGAACTAAAAGAATAATCAATTACACTAAATTACATATCTTGCAATATTTTCTAACTTAACTTTCCAAACTGGGATGATTCTGGTCAACTATGTCCAGAGGTGGGTCCCACATAGTCAACTGTGTCATGTAGTGCAATTTGATTTTTCAGTTTTAATTAGATTTTAATTTCATAATGTTTGATTGCTTGATGTCAATTACCCTATGAGATTTGAGTCTCTCTTCTTTTTTCTGGAGAGAAATTACATCTTAGGTGATCCATTGAGATTGTGGGAAAAGACCCATTATTTCTTTAGTGTTTCTTTGTATTTTAAGAAGTGCAAGGATTTTATTTTAATTTATTGATGAATTTGAAGTTGGATTTTCTCAATTTAATTGAACCAAACTTGAATTTTCCTTGATTTGGTTTATAGAAGCCAAACCTGAAACTTTCATAGAAGACCTTGGTCGACTCTCTCACATTTCGATCCTAGGCCTTCATCACTAACACATCAACCAAATTATTATTAAATGAATTGTCACTTTTTAATCAGTTGGCATTAACCATTTCTTTCTTGCCTATCACAGGTGATTTTAGATCTAAATGCCCCAAATCCTGAGCTTCTTGTTAACTTTGTTGAGGGCCCAGACTTTACATGCGGTCTAAAATCCCATCAGCTTTGACACCATGCCTGCCCCCACACAAACCCCCCCACCCCCCCACCCTTCCTCTGGCTTAGATTAATCATGTAATTACAATACCATGACTCGGAGGCAGGAATAGATTTCACCTTGGTTCTGTTCATGCTATATGTTACCGTTTCTTTTAGGCAAACTCAAGTGTTGTGTGACGGGGAATACATGAATCAGTTTAGTATACTAATTTTTTATTCCAGTTTAGTGGCTGAACTGGACAAGAGCTGAGTTATTTTCTGCTAATTCTGCAAATAGCTTGATGTTAAGAAGGCTCAACAATAGTAATTCCTGTAACGTAATTCGCATGGAAGCTGCTGTAGTTAATATTAGAAGAGTGATTTTTCATTTTCCATTATTAATGTTAGTTGTATTTTCTTTTTAAATAAAAGGGTAGCAAAGCCAAAGTTTTATATATAATCTTGGATGAGATATTGTTAAGAGAAGAAAAACATTGAAAAGGTTACTCTGGGACCTGTACGTGGTCAGAATTTAAGGACTTCACGTCCTTTCCAATACAGCATCTGTTTGTTGTTTTGATAGCAATCCAACATTCGAACAATCTTATTTAGTAAACAGGGTGTATGTAAAAGATGCTTGAGGCGCTGCCATCATCTGGCATTATTCTGTATGATGGCACAGCATACTTGTGTTCAAGTGTTCAACGAAGTTTGCTCGAGACTGTCGAGTTATTTTTTCCATCCACATGTGGTTGTACTTCTTGGGCTGGCTGATTGAGTCCATGGGTATTTTAAATTAATAAGATGATCACAGGTGCACTGGAACATATAGTGTTACTGTGTATCTAGACATGAGGCCTATCAAATGAGGTAGTGCTAGACCTATCTCCAATTTTTTTTTAATTTCAAACTTCGTCTTTAAGAATATGATTTCATTCCATTAAAATATGATTTGAGCAATCTGGTGATCTGATCAAGGTGACTTACAAAGGTACAGTTTGCACATCTTGGTTGGAACGACTTAGCAGGAGTTTTCAAGAATGTTATAATGTAGTGCATCTGCTTGCAGTGTCCGATGGAGGGGAATGGTCTTGGGAGTTGAGACTAGTGAATCATTATCTCGGTTCGCATCCCTTTTGTGAACTCACCCTTGAGAGTGAGCACCTTTCTATTTTGCGTTCCAAGATAGATCCTAGCTCTCGACTTGTATCCCTAAATTCAGGGGAACGCTCTATCCCTCAACAGTGGGCGTTGGTTGGTCTATTTTGTTTTAATAAAACTGGAGGGGCCATCAAGCCCCAGTTGGAGCCATTTATCTTTTCCAAACAAATAATAAAGAAATCGATGCCACTGCCAAAACTAACGGGTCCAGATGGAATCTTTTGTTTACAGGAGGACAACTAAATTATCATTAGACAAAACCATCAGACGAAAACTAGTCATACAGGAGTTCCGTTTCATTACTTTAAAAGTTCAACAAATTTTTTAACCCATAGGACACAATACCCTTGTAAAGTAAACTAGGAATTGTAGAAATTCTGATTATAAAATACAAGTTCCATTAGAAAACTTTAATACATCCTAATTAAACAAATAATTGAATAACTGATAAGAAACTCCACTTTAGCCATCTATTTAGTTTACATTTGTTTTAAATTCTCACATTGCAATATTTTGAATTATTTATAAGGTGATTTTACCTCATTAAATTGTCAAATGTCCTGTAGTCCAAACTGACTCATGAGAACCTCATGCGCTGAAAGGGGTCCTATTTGCAACCCACATAAAATCTGCAAGCCAAGTCGTTTAATTTAAAAAATAATAGTGGAAAAGCTTGATGCTTGAAAATGCCTTAATGAACCACAAAAGTAACTGCAATTTTTCTATAAAGCAAGCTAATTACAGTGCCCAACTTCTTGTTCTTTGTTTTCGTCGTATAATATGCATGTCAATGTAGGAAATGATAGTTGAATCCACGATAAAATCACAGCACTAAGTTTATCACATCCATGCATGTCATGTCGATTGTTAATTATATGCAGCGGCCAGATATCCCTCTGTATTTTATGTTTATGTATTATTGTCTGAAAGAGTGAATAATACTAATAATAATGGTAAAACAATGTGATAATAATAATAATAACAACAACAATAATAATAACCATTAACCACTTCAAAAATTAGAAGGGGATGTCAAACCATAATGAGTGCATAGAGATCGTTAAACATAGAATTGAGGGCTTGCTGAATTGGCAGTACGGAGACATGACTTCCATTGCTTCTCAAATGATCAATTAGGGAAATGTAAGATGGGCAATAACCACGTCCTCAGTCACTTAACTATTTGCTTTTAATCACTATAAATTCTTGCTCCCTTTCCTGTCCTCCTGCAACAACATATAGCTGCATCTCTCCCTTGAGCTCGTATTGTCATCTTCCTTCGCTAACTTAGCCTATAAGCTCATCATCATCTTGACTTGTGATGTCAGTTCTTCCTG